>SSNP01000006.1:2649641-2717973 GCA_006937955.1 Pachypanchax playfairii | reverse complement strand
CCCCCCCCCCCCCCACACACACACACACACACACACACACACCTGATTTAAAATCTCTTGTTCTGCAGTTAAACAAACTTTCTGCTTCACTCAGTTTATCTGCATGTTGATCTCTGAAGCATGTGACACCCCCCCCAACGCCCCCCATGCCCCCCTACACCAGAGACCAGTGTGTGTGTGTGTGTGTGTGTGTTGATGCTTGGTGCTCCAGAGTCAAGGTGGGAAATGCAGCTCTCTGATTGGCTGAGACTTTATATCTCACCAGGAACCTTCAGAGTTTCTCTAGAAACTTTCTAGTTATAAATGAGATGAAGTGTTTAGAGCTGCAGCGTCTGTGTGTTAACTCCATGTTGTTTGTTTGTTTGTTTGTTTGTTTACACAGACACAAGCCCCAGCTGACCTACAGGCACAAACAAAAGGTCTTCACTTCTGTGACCCGGCGTCGCTGTCCAGGACACGAAGGTCCAAACTGTGAGGATGAAGGTGAGTTAACAGAAAGTCGCTGATTGTAGTGACGGAGTCTGAATTACCTGCACAGGTGTTACTGATGTAACAGCAGCTGAACGAGAGTTTAATGGATCACATGAAGTTCTGTTTAAGTCTCCATGTGACCCGGATTTTATATGAAACCTAGTTTATCAGTACTGAAGGAGGATTGTCTTGGTTCTAAACTTCTGATTCTTTTACAGTTTTGGATCATCAGCAGGATTCTGGAGGACAGGAACCAGAACAAGCTGAGGTCCACCTGACAGGTACGATCAGCCAGACACTTAGAACCAAAACTTATCCAAATCTAAGAACTGTAACAAGTTCTAAAGACAAACGCACAAACAACCGGAGAACATCAACATTCTAACAAGCAGCAGAACAACAAGAACCAACAGACATAAAACTGAAGGGAAAACTGAAAAGACTAAATATAACCGAGGGAACGAGGTCGTAACCAGAATAACACCAAGCCAAACAGGAAACATAAAAACCCTCCAAAATAAAACAAAATTAACTCTGTCAGAACTTTCCGGAGAATCTTCCTGATTTGGAGTTTTCAGAGACTGATGACTGATGAACTGATCCCAGATCAGTTCATCCGTCGTTTGTCGCTGCAGCTTCTGACTGCATCAAACAGAACCCATCAGTTCATCTGAGAGGTTCTGAGTTCTGACCCATCTTCTAACACCACCAGAACATTTTCAATCAACTCAAGTTGTTGTTAGAGAGTCTCAGAACCAGCTCAGCTTCAATAAACCTTCAGCTCGGGTCACAAGGAGGTCCAGAACCTCCTCCATCCACTCCCAGAGGACCTCCCACTCAGGTCGGACTTCTACACACCCTGCGTGTAAACACACGAATCAGACTCGAGGTCAGAGGTCAGAGGTCAAAGGTTCCAGCAGCAGTGAGCAGAAAGGAGAGTTTATTTTTAAAATCAGGGCAGCTCAGGTGGGTGGGAAACCACTGTCCAGCGACCCGGTCCAAAACAAAACAAACAAGGTTTAGTTTTCAGTGCAGATGTTGCACAGCTGGTGTTGGAGATTTGTTCCAAGACAAATAATAAGGTGGGGAGAGTTCTCCTAGAACCAAAACACTGACTGACCTTTGACCTTTAGGTTTAACAAAGCGTCTCATGGTCTCGTCTCTCCCACCACGCCTCTGATTCAAGCTCCTTCCTGTGAGCTGAAGGTCATCAGATTAAAGCACCGACCCAGATGAGGTAAAGATGACATCATCAGCTTCATGAGCAGGTTCAGAGTCTGAGACAATGAGCTGGTTCTGAAGGTCCAGTCTCATGACTGGAGGTTAAAAATGGGAGATTCTGTGTGGAGGTTCTGTCTCAGCAGAACAAACATTCTGACCAGCTCAGGAACCACAAAATGCACTGAGAGGGTGAGGCGAGTATAAGAAGTCCTGGCAGGCGATTAGAGGCGTGGCTATGTGACATCATACCTGCAACAGGTGTTCTCAGTCCAACCTCCAGAACTCCACATACCCTGATCCAGAACCGAGAGACACCCACAGTCATCATCACCAATAGATTCACAGGAAACAATCACCAAGTAAAACATGATTTGGTTCTGATCCGTGTGCTGCTTACTGAGTCGTCCCCCCCTCCACATACACACAATGTTGGATTTCCTGTGTGTGTGGGCGCGTTGTTTTTAGCCTCCCGGGTCACCTGACCACCATGTTGATGACATCACACTCTAACTTTCCCACGTTTTCTGTGACCTCTGATTATGAAGGAAAAACCTGATCTGTGACCTGAACAGTGACTCAGAACCTTCAGCTCCGTCGGAACTGATCCAGTTAAAAGTTTGTCAGATAAAAGGATCAGAACCCTGTCTGAACCCTGTCTTTTGGACCCTGCAGAACCTTCTCTGTGTTTGTCACCTCTTTACCATCTCGGTTCTGTAAATCAGATCAGGCCTGTTTGATTTCTGCCTCCGGACGCTCCCATATCCTCCTGCAGCTGGACATCCTGTCCCAGACGGACTTCTGACCTGGACCCGGGAGGCCAAACAGACCCGTTTTAGGTGTTTTTGTGCCCAGTGTGGAGTCTGGTTCCATTTCAGAACATGTTCAGGTCCCCAGAGAACCACGATCCAGCAGAACTGTGTGTTTTTCAGCTGAGTGGGTGTGAGAAGCTCCTTCTGGTCTTATTTTAGTTCCTGCTGAAACAAACACAGAATCTGGTTCTAATCTGGTTCCCTCAGAGGAAGTATCATGAAACTTCTCTTGGTTCTGAGTTTTTGTTTTGGATGGTCCAGTCAAAGTCTCAGAGCAGAACTTTTGCAGGTCCAGATCAGTGGAGTCAAGATGTTAAATCAGCTGATTTTATTTCTTTGACTTAATTTTTTATTAAAAGATGCGATTGTAACGATTTAGACCCATTTGAAAGGTTCTGACTTCTTCCAGGTTCTCACATCTCATGTCAGCAGATAAAACCTGATCAGTCTGAATCATGTGAAAACATATAGATTCTATCTGATTGGGTCATCCAGAACCAACCAGAACCAGGTCTGGGGATGTTCCACAGTTTAAAAAGGATTTTGTTTCTTCTTTCGTTCATTTTAAATTAAATTCCACTTGATAAAAAAACTGAAACAAAATTCTGTTTGTGTTTCATCAGAACATTCAGTCCCTTCGTACCCAAACGTCCCAGCTGTCCTCCCCGTCCCAGACATGATGGTTCTGGTGCAGTCCCAGCTGCAGCCAATCCTGGAAGGCTTCAACAGATCTCTGAAGCACCTGAGCCAGCAGGTGGGGGTTCTGACCCGAGATGTGGCTGAGATGAAGAGCCTCCAGCTGGAGGCGGGGCAGAGGGAGGAGTCAGAGGAAGACAAACTGGACCAGGTGTTCCACCAGATTGAGGAGGTCCGAAGACAGATGGAGGAACAACACAGGAACATGAAGAACATGCTGAACTCCCAGGATGCAATGCTGCACCAGAACCTGAGCAGGTTCAACACGGACATTGACACAAAACTGAAACATCATCAGAAGCTGCTACAGGTCAGAACCGGTCAGTCAGAACCAAACTCTGAGTCCAGAAGGTTCTATTAACAAAACTGATCTCAGTTCAGAGGCTGCTGATGCTTGTCTGATTTGTACTGAATCCGATCAGAACCAAACTTTGTCTTTAACTGGATCAGTACTCAGTGGTTCTGACCAAGATACTCTCTGATTCCAGGTCAGCCAGCGGGAAACGAACACAAACTTCACTGGACTGAAACCGGACCCGGATCAGCTTCCTGATCAGAAACGAGCACCATCAGAAACGGCAACGCTCTGGGACGCTGTCACCCGGCTCAACAACATCATGGTCAACAACACTGAGAAGGTTCGTCCAATCAGAACTCAGAACAGTTAGATGATGCTGAAGTGAATCCTGAGCAGGTGGGACGTGTCTCTGTGCAGGTGGACGGGCTGATGGAGGACATGGAGGTGACATCTGATGCTGTCGAGCAGCTTAGGCAGCAGCTGAAGGTTCTGGACAAGCAGATCAACCAGACAGCCCGGACCAGCCAGGTTCTGTTCATGGAGACGGGTCTAGAGGTGGAGCAGGCCAAGGTGACGGTGCAGCGGCAGGTGGAGGAGCTGGTGGTGAATGTAACACAGTACGAGCAGCGACTGCAGGAGATGGATGAGGACGTGGACGACCTGTACACCGCCCTCTACAGGCAAAACTCATCCTCCGACTGTAACTGTAGAGGCCTGAAGGTCGCCGTAGCTCACCTGCAGAGGGGCGTGGCCAGTGTGACAGAGCTGGCCAATGAGAACAAACTGGCCCTGGAAGATCATGTTTTGGAGGGCGGGGCACATTGGGGCGGGGTCAGTGACTGGGAGCTGGTGGTGGAGACACTGCAGCGCGGGATCCAACAGGTATGACAACATCTGATGAAACGGGAAAAAAAGAAAAACTAAGCATACCTGAAAGAAAATGAAACTGCAGGACGATTTAATCCTGATTAATACCAGATTATTAATCTCAATGTCAGAGTTTAAAGTCTCAGTTTCATTAAAGCTTCTCCCTGAACTGTCTGTATTTAGGTCAGAAATATTGAAATTAACTCTGTAGCTCCGCCCACCTGCAGGTGAAGGAGTCTCTGGTCTCAGAGCAGAGCAGAACCAGGACTCTGGACTTCAGTCTGAACCAGCTGAACAGTTCCATCTCAGCTCTGCAGGAGACAAACAAACAGCAGGAGGTGCAGGTGAAGCTCCTCTCCGCCTCCTTCCGCTCCCTGCTGGAGGACGCCATCAGACACAGTGAGGTGCTGCAGCTTCTGCTGGGGGAGGAGGTGCTGGAGTTCCTGGAGTGGCCCCTCCAGGACAAGGAAGCCTACTCCATCATGTCCCTGAGGAAGCAGCTCAGGAAGCTACAGGAGCAGCTGAGGAGCCATGAGGAGGCGTCGGACAGAGGAACAGGTAGGGGGTCAGAAATCAGTCTCACAGTTTACAAAAACTTTATTTAAACTGCTGCTTTCACACAAAACAGGAAGATAAATGATGTAAGTGACGTTCAGCAGGAAACATCAGAACATAAAGAAGGAGACGAGACAAACAGCTGCTCTCCGTCCAGAGCCTCGGCTCAGCTGGTATGAAACCAGAACCACGGACTGGATCAGGACCTTTACACATTTCATGTGTTTTGGTGTGTTAGGAAGAACATTTAAACTCTCTGGTGGATTAATGATTCTGTTTCTGCAAAAAACATCCAACATATTAAAGTCCCAACTGGATCGATCCAGTCTAACAGAATCAGAACCAGAACTTTGTTTATTGAAGCTCAGACTCATCAGCTGTGACTCAGTTCTGACTCCTTCTGTTCTCAGGAGGCAGAGAGGAAGTGCCATCTGCTGACCAGCCCTCCTCCTCCTCCCTCCTTGACTGGCTGCCCGGTGGCCCGAGGAGGAGCAGCGGAGGAGGTCCATCCAGACAGAACCAGCTGTTGCTCCTCCCCCCTGAGATGAGTCAGCACGCTGGAGACGGCAGCGACCTGTGGAACCTGGAGAAGAAGGTGGAGGAGCTGCAGCAGAAGCTGGTTCAGCTGGAGGAGAAGCCCTGCTCCTGTAGCAACACCCCCTCTGACAGGGAGACGCCTCCTGCCGGCGGGGAGGAACAACTGCAGGAGGAGGTGATGTGGCTGAAGAGGAGGATGGAGGAC
The DNA here is from genome assembly GCA_006937955.1 of Pachypanchax playfairii. Taxonomy (NCBI): domain Eukaryota; kingdom Metazoa; phylum Chordata; class Actinopteri; order Cyprinodontiformes; family Aplocheilidae; genus Pachypanchax; species Pachypanchax playfairii. The sequence continues at coordinate 2,712,314 of SSNP01000006.1, read as the reverse complement.
CACCTCAGGGTGTTCAGGAACGCTGATGTTCTGGCAGCATCCAATGAGACACTGGAGCTTGATAAGCTGTTGGAGCTGGTGAAGAGGAGGAACAAGAAGAGAGGAGGAAGAGGAGGCGGGAGGGGCCGAAGCAGGAGGGAGGAACCAGGTGAGTCAAAAAGGTTTTCATGTAAATCTAAAAGTTCAGTTCAGCTTCATGAAAGAAAAATCTTCAGCAGAGAAACGGTTTCAAATCTTTTGCCTCTAGATGAGCCGGTCCTCTTCGACCAATCAGATGGCTCCCTGCTGTTTGTGGGCGGGTCTCCTCAAAGCATCTCCAACAGGACTGTCATGTTCCAACCATCTCTGAACCGAGGTCAGTTCTACTCCAGCACCGGTGTCTTCTCTGCTCCAGTGGACGGAATCTACCTGTTCCTTCTTACCTTGGACCTGAGAACAGGCTCCGCCCATGTTCTCCTGCAGCGGGGAAAGGAAAGGGGAGGAGCCTTGATATCACTGCTGCAGCAGAAGGTGATGGAGGCGGGGCCTGTGAGCAGCGTGGGCCTCCTGCTGCTGAGTGAGGGGGAGGAGGTGAGACTGAAAGTGAGGAGGGGAGAGTGGGCGGAGTCAAAAGAAAATGTGTTTGCTGGGCTGCTGTTGCATCAAACCACCTGAAGACCAATCAGCGGGCAGGAAGGCGGAGCCACACAAGTGACTTGCACCTTCAGAAAGAGATGAAGGCCGGTGTGAGTTAAAGAACGCAGATCCAAACTTGTACCAAACAGAACCGGGCTTTTGGACTTGTTGCTGGCAGCAGTCTGGATGATTCTTCTTGAAACCTGATCCCAGTCCGGATCCGTTTACATTCAGATTTATTGAAAGAACAGTTTGGATTGACAATAAATGAGACTAAAGCAGCAGGTAAACGTGAGAATCTGCCCTCATCTGGTTTTTCCTACAGGACTTAAACGCAGCACCTGCTCAGAATAATTTCACCTACAGTTCTGTTGGATCTGTGAGACCAGAAGTTTCCAGAACTATTATTCAGAACTTCAGCTGAAATCCAATGAAATATGTTTATTTTGTTTCCAAATATAAAATATAATAGATTTTATTGTTGTGTAAATATTGTTTACTCTACAGATAAATAACAACAGCAGCACTTACGTCTTACTTCACTGTAGTTTGTGTGGATATAAAACATGCAGTGCTACCTGAACACGTTGAACTCCGTCATCCTGACAGCACATCTGTCGCTGCTTCCAAACATCTGGTTCATCATTATGTGTTTGAAGCTCTGATGCAGCCGGAAACTTCTAAAGATTCAATAAAATGTTCTGCAGATTCACAGTTTTAGAATTTCTTTAAAAGCTGTTTAACAAGATGTTTTAACCCCCCCATGTCATTATTTATCAAACAAAACCAGAACCAGTGAGTCCACATGATGACCCAACAGAACCTGCTGCAATCGTCTGTCAGAATTTCACTGATTTTATGTTTAAAGATCAATAAAAAACAACCAGAACAGTTTCTGTTTCGTCTTCATGAAGGATTTTATCAGTCAGTTTTAAAGCAGCGGAACTTTGGAATGAAACACACCTCAGGTACAGGTGAAGCAGCAGGTAGAACAGGTTGAAGCTCCGCCCCTTCACCTGACTCACCTGAACTAAACCAGGAAACAGTTTGTGGTTCTTGGTCTCTACAGAGAGACTCACAGACGATCAGATTGAACCTTCAGACCAAACCAGCAGCTTCATCTGAGTGAGTCCAGCTGCAGGAGAGAAAAACTCCAACACTGAAGGTGAGTTGGACCAAAAACACAGTTTGAGGGACGTTAGAGGGGGAGGAGCCATGACTGACTGGACTTTCTGTCTGCTGTGGTTTCAGATTCACTCAGAGACTAAATGGCTTCCAGATCAGAGGAGGATCTCTGCTGTCCGGTCTGTCAGGAGGTCTTCAGAGATCCAGTTCTTCTGTTATGTAGTCACAGCTTCTGTAAAGACTGTCTGAAGACCTGGTGGAGACAGAAACCTGGACGAGAGTGTCCAGTTTGTAAGACAACATGTTTCATTGATCCACCCTGTAATCTGGTTCTGTCCTTCTTACAGGAGAAACATCTGAGATCTTCAGAGCCTCTCTGCAGTCTGCACTCTAAGAAACTCAGACTCTTCTGTCTGGACCATCAGCAGCCAGTTTGTCTCGTCTGCAGAGATTCAGAGAAACACAGTGACCACAGATTCAGACCCATCGATGAAGCTGCACGAGAACACAAGAAGAAACTTCAGGAAACTCTGGAACCTCTGAAGAAGAAACTGGAACTCTGGAGGAAAGTTAAAGATGAGTTTGATCTGACATCAGAACACATTAAGGTCCAGACCCGACACACAGAGACGCAGATTAAGGAGCAGTTTAAGAAGCTTCATCAGTTTCTAACAGAGGAAGAGGAGGCCAGGCTGGCTGCTCTGAGGGAGGAAGAGGAGCAGAAGAGTGGGATGATGAAGGAGAAGATGGAGGCTCTGAGCAGACAGATAGAAGATCTTTCAGACACAGTCAGAACCTCAGAGGAACAGCTGAGAGCTGAAGACATCTCATTCCTGGACAACTACAAGGCTGCAGTGGAAAGAGTCCAGCGCTGCCCCCTGCTGGATGATCCACAGCTGCCCTCAGGAGCTCTGATAGACCAGGCCAAACATCTGGGCAACCTGGCCTTCAACATCTGGAAAAACATGATGGACATGGTCTCCTACACTCCCATCATTCTGGATACAAACACTGCAGATCCAGAACTCATCCTGTCTGAAGATCTGACCAGTGTGAGACCAGGAGAGAGACAGAATCTTCCTGATAATCCAGAGAGGTTTGATGGAGGGTGCTGTGTCATGAGTTCTGAAGGTTTTAACTCAGGAACTCACAGCTGGGATGTTGATGTTGGAGACAGTGAAGGCTGGATGTTTGGCGTGTTAGTAGAGTCTGTTCAGAGGAAGGAATGGGAATTGATACAGTCTGGATTTTGGGGAATAGGGTTTAGTGAAGGAGAATACTCAGCAGCGTCACCAGCAGCTGATCTCACAGATCTCTCAGTCCAGAAGAAGGTCCAGAGGATCAGAGTGAATCTGGACTGGAACAAAGGAAAACTGTTGTTCTCTGATCTGGATACAAACACACACATACACACCTTCACACACACTTTCACTCAGAAGATGTTTCCATATATTGAGACTGAAGATAAACTAAAGCTCCTCCCAGTGAAGATCTTAGTGAGGAAACATCTGATCTGATTGGTTCTTCAAGCTGAAAACAAAGTGGACATTAAACCTTATTGGTCAGTTTGAAAGTCAGTGATGTGAAACAGGAAATTGGAGATGTATTGATCTGATCTGATTGATTTGATCAGTTTTATATCTGGTTAATAATCTGTCCAGATGCTCCAAACTAAATGTGACATGAAGTGGATGATGTGAAGTTTAATGATCTTCTGACAGCAGATGCTTCAGGGTTTGTTTGAATGGAACATCTTCTCAGATCATCAATAATCTGGATTTTCACTCAAAGTGTTTGTGGAACAAAATAAATCTGAAGTTCTTCAATCAGAAAAAGCTGCTGTTTGATTTGGTTCCATGATCTTCATGAGAAGTTTCCTGTCAGATAAAAACATCTGCTGCTTCAACCTTCAGCTGAAGGACCTTTTACTCCAGGAAATGTTCTTTCTACCTGATGATCCATCAGAACCTCCTTTTAGCAGGAGTTCTGACCCGTTCTTCTTTACAGTCTTCACTGGACTCTTGACTCGACAACCTGCAGAACCTTGATTCTTTTCTCCTTCAGTCATTGTTGTAGATCAGTGTATTTGGATCATGGTTCTGGTTCACGACCCGGTTCTTCATCCTTCTAACAGTAACTGTACGTCTATATGAGCATCCAGGTAAAGAAAATTGTTATAAAATGTTAACAGTTGAAGCTGTTTTTAACCGTGTGGTTTAGACAAAACCAGGTCCTGGTTCTGACCCACTGCTCGTCCCTGGACTGATCAGACAGAAGAGGAGGCGGGTTTTCTTCATCTAGAAGCTTTATTGATAACTGTTTACATCTCACAAAGCATTCCACAAACACGAGTCCCAGCTGGGAGCTTTTTAATCGTCACAAGTATGAAGAAGTTTTTCATTCACAATTAAAGTTGCAGACAAACAGAAGCTTGAACGTTTCTCAGTCACGTCACGATGAAGAACTGGGCTCCACAGACACGTTTGAACTCCTCTTCGTTTTTAAATACATGTTTCTGATGAATGGAAACGTTGCAGATTCTACGAGACAGCAGTGACGACATGAAGATGAGATTTATCTGGTTAATGACTTTTATTCTTCTAGATCTTTCTACAGTTACTCTGAAGCGATGCAGATTTTAGTACAACCCCCCCTCCCCCCCAACCTGCCCCTCCTCACCCCTTGCTGCTTCATCAGGAGTCAGAAGCAGCTGACTGGGAAAACAAGCTCGAAGCTTCAGGTACAAGAAAAAAAAAAGCAGATTCAAAAATCACTAAAACATCAACATGAAGCGAGCGATGAGTCGCTGCGCTGGTCTTCATCACAAACAGAAATCCAACTGTCCCACCTGGAGGAGGAGCTCCTGACCTCCCCAATGCACCAGGTGAAAAGGGGCGGGGTTTAAACATGTTCCTGACAGTCTCACTGAACGTTTCAGAACTTTTTCTACCAAATAAAAATCAGAGACGAAAGTCGCCGAGTGACACATCTTCCTCAAAACAAACAAAATGAATTCCGAACTGAAAAAAAAAGTTTTTTATTAATCTGACAAATACATGAAGGGCTGCATCGACACCAGAACCCCGTCACATCAGACCCCCCTCCCTCAATCACAACCCCCTCCCCTCCCGCCATCTTGATCAGGACTTCCTGAATCCAAACACTGACTTCCTGTTCCTTCACTCTGTTTTACGTTTCAACCCGGGAACCTTCGCCTGAACCCTGAAAGAAAACAGGAAATAAAACAAGTTTCAAAATAAAGCACCAAATTTTACTCTGTTCTAAAACACAAAGTAAATCAAACTGCTGAAGCTCTTTAAAGATACTTCACAATAAAAGCATGTTCTCTGGAGACACACAGGCTTTTAATGCGAAACATCCTCTAGGTTTCTCTTCATTTACCCAGATTTTATAAATGTCAGTTATTGATGAAGATGACTCACTTTGCCACAACGTCTTTGATCTGGTTATTGATCAGCGCCAAATAATGATCGATCTGAGCCTGAAAACACAAACAGGAAACACTTCAGGTCAAACACTGTCTGCAGCTGCAGTTTGCAGCTGGATTCATACTGATGCCCAACAGGAAACTAACAGCACGTTTCTGGTGCATTGTGGGTAAAGCACGGTTCGTACCTGATGTTTCTCGTAGATGATCGGGCAGCTGAACGCTCCAATCAGACCTGAAGAAGAAGAAATGAGACAGAAGTTCAGGTGCTGTTCCTGACGTTACCACCAGGTGGCGCCAAAGAACGGGACTCATTTGTTCAGCAAAACAGATTATCAGAGCTGCAGTGCATTGTGGGTAATGTTCCTCACCCAGGATAAGTAGAGTGAGACCGTTGAACAAGGCGCCGACATATGTCAGAATCCACATCAACACGGCAAACTGCAGAAAAACAGGATTATAATCTGAGATTAAAGGCTAAAAAATAAAAGTCTGAATGTCCTCAAACCTGAAACGACCATTCAGAACTATAACAACCTCCAATGATGCAGTTGGAGATTTTACTACTTCAGTGATCATGCGTGGTTCTGTGGATTTGGATCCAATCCCAGCAACTCAACCAACCAGAACAGAACTAGTATCTGAGCTGCAGCTGCATCCTGTTCTCACCTTGATGGAATCGACCAGGTCCTCGACCAGGAACAGATGTCTCAGTTCACTGATGGCCTTGTTGAGTTTCTCCAGAACCACATCGCTGTACTTGTGGACCACGTCCTCAGACAGTGCCACTTCCTGGTCCAGGTACTGCCTGGGGGGAGAGAGGAAGAGCTGGTACTGGTACCAAGAACATGGAGGAAGTTTTATCCTGAACTGAATTATGACTGTGGAACTGGTCAGCATCAGAAACCTGCCCACTTCACTCCAATCCTGTTCTCATCAAGTTCTGGCCCTGTTGTGATGGTGCTCTGACCCTGTTTTCTGTGCAGGACTCACTTGAAGGGGTGACCTTCATCAGACTTCTGGATGGCCTGCAGGATGCCTTTGTATATCCTGAAGCAGATGGTGACAGACAGCAGAGCCAAACCGATGTAGGAAGAAACGCTCACGATGCTGCACGCCGTCAGGGAGAGCAGCAGCAGCAGGGCAGCGCCGAACACCACGCCCGTCGTCTTCACATCACGCCAGTACAGGAGATCCACCACTGTGGGAGGAAATCAATCAATTAATCTGAGATCTGTTCACATCCTAAAAGCCCAATTCTTCTTCTACTGAAGACCTGCAGCCTGACTCTTCTTCTACTGAAGACCTGCAGCCTGACTCTTGTTCTACTGAAGACCTGCAGCATGACTCTTCTTCTACTGAAGACCTGCAGCATGACTCTTCTTCTACTGAAGACCTGCAGCATGACTCTTCTTCTACTGAAGACCTGCAGCCTGACTCTTCTTCTACTGAAGACCTGCAGCATGACTCTTCTTCTACTGAAGACCTGCAGCATGACTCTTCTTCTACTGAAGAAACGGAGCAGCTGACTAGGAAGATTCTTAACATGAAAACTAAAACATGGACAGAAACATCTGGACCCGATTAACTGGTTTGTATTCAACTTGTGAAGTTTTCTAATAACATTCAACACTCCAGATTTTCAACCAACAACAGCAGATTAGTTCCATCTAACCAGACGAACCCTTGGTTCTGAACCTTTAACACAGGGGAACCCACCTGAGTTCAACGTGGAGCCATTAAACCACCACAGAGTAGCACTCAGACAGAATCAGCCTCAAAATAAACTACTATGTTTCCATCAGTGAGATCATAAGGAGGTTCTGTGTTCACATCAGATGTTCTGCAGCCTTACAGATCCAAAGTGTGAGATGTTTAAGTGAGGTAGTATGAACTCCTTGGTTCCTGAGGTCCAGACCCAAAGAATTGAGCTAGTTTAACATCTAAAGTTCTGCATGTGCAGTTTGAGTTTCATGGTTCTTCAGCTATTTAAAAGTGGATTGGCTCCTGAGGACCTGGACACTGAAGGGGGTCTGTGCATCTCCTGTAGGACTCTGAGCTGCACTGAGCACTCAAAAGTCCACCAGGGGAGGTCAGAGTCCAGACTTCCTGCTGAAACATGATTTACCTTCGGACTGAACAATTAATCCCACATCTTTCTAACACAAACACAATCACAGAGATACTTGAACACACTAACCAGAAGTGATTTCCTGATTGATGACATCACAACAACATACTGATACAGGTGGAGCCTCCAGATGAAGCTGAAGGGTCAGTTTGAAGATCCGATCAGGTGGAGAACCCCAACTGAACAAGAACCGGTTCTCCTGAGCCGAACCTGATTCAGAGCCTTCTGTGTTCTCCTCACGGATCATTCAGGTGTGTTTGGTAACAAACAGCTGACTGAACACCTTCACGTTAATCACAAATCTATTAGTTCTCTGCAGAGTGAAGTCTGGACCCAGCCTTCAGACCCAGTCCTCAGATCCCTGAGCTACTGAATGAGAACTGATCTGGGACCAGCTGCTGTTCGGCTCGGGCCCACAGACCGAGCTGTGAACTGACTCCAGCATGTTTAAACACTTTGATTTGAATTGCAGACATTTTTCAGCTGCTTCATTGAGAAATACTCGGACTCTGAAACCGTTTCAGAGTGAAGATGTTCGGTTAAATTCGGTAAACTCCGTGTTCTGGAGCGTTAATGGTGAGCAGGCTAACGCGTTAGCAGCTGACACCGAGTGGCAGAACGGGGGGGGGTCCCGGGTCCAAACGTGGCCGCCTGCCTACATATGGTAGCAGGCGTGTTAGCACACCGACACATACTAAAAATAGAATCCGAATCTTTGACGCATTTATCACCCCGCGGAGCAGCGTGACCCCCCCGTCGCACACCGGGAGCTTTCCTCTAGCGACGCGGACCGAACATCGAACTGACCACCGCCGCGGACGGCCTGGTCGCGCCGGTCCCCCCTCCCAGGCCGGACCGCAGCTGAACTCCACCGGGGACATTACCGGAACACAAGGCCCGGATGAAACCCGGTGACCAGAGCGCAGACACACCGGAACAGAGAGCAGACTAACCCTGCTTGGCGTCCATGTTGAACCTCCGTAGCAGCAGGACAGCGGCTCCGCCCGGCTGACGGGATTTCAGGCTCCGGGGGCGGGGGCAGCACATGCGCAGCTCGGCCTCCCGGTCCGGAGCTCAGACACAGAATTCATACATGAAACACCATGTGAAACACGTCCAAATCATCAGAACATCCGCCCGGTTCACCGTCAAAGTTTAAATAATCCGAGTTTTTTTTTTTAATTGAAGTCGGTTTTGTGTAATTTTGATCATGTTTCATCACGTGGAGCTGCAGCTTTTTAGAATGATTTAATAACCAGACATGAAGACTTTTAACATGCTGCTCCCTTTAGACCCTGAGGAGGTCCAGAAACACCTGCAGAGGGAGGATCAGGTGAGGCTTGATCTCTTTACAATAATCCGTTTACCGGATCATACAGATCACAGGTGAGTCTCTTCCATAAGGGGGAGGAGCTGAAGAGATAAAACATTCAAATCTCACCTGATAATAAAAACTCAGGTTCAGTGGCCATAAAAGGAAGGATAGGGTGTCCAAGTGCATGCTGGGTGTCCAGGTGCACACTGGCACAGGACACCTAGGTGCATGCCTGGGGTCCAGGTGCACTCTTCAGACAGTAACCATCAGGTCTGATGAAGCCTTACAGAAACAGGAGGATGTTTGGACACATGAAGCTGAACTGAAGAGTCCAGAACATCTAAAAGTGAAGCTCAGAGGTTTCACCTTTTTACTGAATCAACTTCACATTTCTCCTTTCTGTAAAGGATCCCAGAGCTCCTAAAGGCTCAGACAGCTGTCAATCAAAGGTTAAGATGCTGACTGGCTGCAATCTGAAACCACTGGATCATTGTTTCCATGGAAACCAAACTTTTAGAAAAGAACACAGGACAGATCCGACCCCTCTGAGTGGAAATAAGGCTCTGTCAGGATTTACAGGTGAGTTCAGTTCTGATTGGACCTCAATGACCCATCAGAACTACCGTCTGCAGAACAAACTGTCACTGCAGCTTTCAGAGGGAACACGAAGCTTAGAGTTAATAAACACAACAGTAACCACACACAGACTTGAGTCGGAACATGTCAAGCCACAGCAGAACTTCCTCCTCGAGTCAGTCACGTGATAACTCATATCTAAGTCAGAGTTCATCCATCCATGCAGGAACTCCAGAGGAGAACATCTGAAGAACATCAGAACCAAATGCTTTAATCCAGCAAGTTGATGCAACTCTAGAAACACCTTCAACAGGTCAACAGGTGAGAGGAAAATCTTTCACAATCAGAACAAGAAAGAAAACTTCTAAGCAAATGATTAGAAATTTTTAATTATCAGAAGTTTGTGGGTTTAAAGACATGTTCCTGAAATCAAATTAAATCAGAAATCATCAGTTATTGATTGACTGGTTGCATTGAAAACAGTGAAAATCAACTGACTGATGATCAATCAATAGTTTCTAATCACCAAGTCAGGAACATTGGGGCTTGATGATCAGGTGGTTAACCAATCAGCTGACAGAATGTCACAGTCTGATTATAATTTATTATTTCTGTGAAGAACAGGAAGAAGAATCTGATCATATTAAATAAAATCCAGATGAGGGTTCAGACTCTTTCAGACCTGCAGAGATCAGAACCAAAAACCTTCTGACACTTAGTTCACAGCACATAGACACCCTAAATGTCTGATGGGAACATGTTCCTGTCGGACTGTCAACGGAACCGGTTCAGCTCATCAGAATATCCCTCAGACTCCAGCCGATCATTAACACACACCCCTCCTCCTGCTGACTACCTTTGGTCACAGTAACCAAGCAGTCGACTGTCTAAAGGTCGTCTCAGCTCAGAGCCACAGTCGTCACACAAGAACCACACCTGAACACAGTCCAGAACCTTCTGCGGTTCTGAAACTCATTCAGCAGCAGAAGAAAACACACTGTCCAAACTTCAGAACATGCAACATCTGACAGGATTCCTGATCAATAAGTGTTCATACAGAATACTGAGCAGACAGAACCAGATAGAGGTGTAAAAGCGGAGGTCCAACAGGATCTCAGAACCCAGAACAGAACCGAACCGAAGCAGACAGACAGGAGAAGGTGTACCCTGCTCTCTCCAGTGCTTCGTGTCGGGCTCCTTCCTCTCCACAGAGTTGTTCTCCATACTGTCCGATCAGCAAACACACATTCCAACAGGCAGCAACCCGGCCGAGGGAGGCAGTGAGAAAGAGAGAGGGTGAGTCAGGCTGCAGGGGGAAGGAGGGGGGAGGATGGGGAAAGACTGCAGCCAGCGAATGAAGCGCCTCCTGCTGTCAGCTGATTGTCTGCTGCCAAACCTGTGACGCAGCAACTATAACCAGCTCTGCATCCCCTCCCCCTCCTCACCCCTCCCCTCTCTGTCTTTTTTATCTCACCTCCTTTCACCTCCTTTCTCCTCATGAGGCCTCCTCCCTCCCTGTAAACTCTGCTGACAGAGCAGATGAATCAGTCCTGCTACAGAAACCTGGTCCCAGCATGAGTTCCACACGTTTTACATCAAACAATAAAAACTGTAAAATCCCACAAACAGATCAGAACAGCAGATTCAATCAGTCGGAGGTTTTTGTTGCAGACAGAGGAAGAAAACAGAAGCTCAGTGAACGCTGCAAAGACCAGCTGCAGTCAGCTTTACAGAACCAGTGGATCCAGTTCAAAACACAGAATGGACCTGATTGTTCTGGTGAAGTTCTGTTCTTATCAACTCCCTCCACTAGAGGACGCCTTTCTCAAACTACATTAAAACACAGTCACTGTGGTTGGATGCAACTGATAGTAAATAAGAGAAATAGTTGAAGCATTTTGTCCTCAGAAGCTTCCTGTTTGTTGGTTTCCTGCTCACGGTGACCTTTCACCTTAGTGTCTTTGACCTGCTTCAGTTTACAGCTGTTGTAACACACCTGGGGTGTGACAGGGTCAAAGTTCAGATCATTTCTGTGTCAGCTGGTACATAATTAGAGTGAAATGAGTTTTCTTTTAATAATGATAATGAATGTGATGTTGTGTGAAACAGAGACTAAGCAGGAAGTACTTTACTTTGAAAGGAAGTTTCATGTATAAGCATGGTTTTATCTTGAAATGGACTGAAGATTTGGGTTGGTCTTCAGAAGCAGGGTATGATACCTGCAGGTGGACACCAGGAGGCGCTGCAGGTCCACTCACAGGTTGTAGGATAAGCCTTTTCATCAGTTTAAATCTTTATTACAAATTAAATATAATTTATATATTATTTTTATACTTTAAAGCTTCTCAGGTTCTATAAATGAAACTGATGACATTCTTTTTATGATTTAAATTAACTTTTAGTTTGAATGATATAAAATCTAAGAGCTGTTCAGCAAAAACAAAATCAAATTAATTACAAACACGATAATAAAGATGTAATAAATATACTTAAAACACTTCTGTGTGTCTGAGTGGGAGCAGATCAATGAGCTTTCATCAGCACTGTTCCTACTGTTACATAACCAGAACATTTGCTGAGTGGTTTCTGGGTCGGAGAACCCTTTGTGGGGCTGCCAGTGTCGCAATGCAGGAGGAGGAGGAGGAAGAAGACACAAGTAAAAACCTAGCAGCTCATCCTAAAACACAAAGTCTTTCTGCTGTGGTTACAGAAAAACATCAGAAGCTCCATTCAACTGATCTGCTGGAATAAAACTCAGTATAAAGGAAGACATGGTGCTCCTGTCTTTCCTAAACCCTGCGTGTGTCAACAGACTTCATCACACTGCAGATCCATCCTCTGATATTCACCTCAGATAAAAAACTAGAGCCACGAGCGTCGGGACAGGAGGGCCCACAGCTTTCAGCTGGAACTCTGACCAGTTTGTTCTCTCCATTGGCCCTGAATCTGTTCCTTTATAAGATTTACTGTGATAACAGAACAGAGTTCTACACAACTAAGTGTGAACTTTGGAAAATAGAGATTTTCTGAACTAAAACTGGTGTAATTTAAATGAACGATGCAACAAAAATCTGTGAGAATAAATTAAACACTGAAAAAAGATAATTTTTTGGTATCATATCAATCAGCTGATTAAAAAAACATTGTAGAAGTGAGCTGCCTGAGTTTTATAATTACTGGCTGTTGATGGTAGGTTCTGTGTCCACTGAGGTCGCTGTAGTTTAAAATACTTTGGACTAAAGGAATGTTTAGCAGCTGAGAACCATCGTCTAACAAACTAGTTCAATCAGGACTTGTTAGACCATGTCAGAAATGTTAGAAACACCTGAGATAAAAACTTTCCACGTGTGTGAATGTAAAGTTTAAGTGCATGTTTCTAACACAGAGTCTATCAGTAACTAATACCCTGGAGCATGACGTCATTGTGTGTGATGGGTGTGGTTGAATTTGTGAAGCGTTTCTCAGCGGGTAACAGGGAGCGGCTGGTGTGTCTGAGTGGATGTACTCTGCAGTGGGGGCTGGGGCCCCTCAGGTGGTGTTGGCTTCCAGATTGGCATCTCAAGTTATTTCCAGTGTAGAACGAAGCTGAAACCAGAGTGTAACGTAATCCAAGAGCAAAAAAGCCCTAGTGGGCAAAAACGTAAACACACGAAGGCATTCAGAGGACGGGGGTAGAAAGAGTAGTTACAGCTTCTGATTCAAGATCATAAACAAAATGTTTATAACATCTGCCAATCAAGGAATTTAACTGAAAAATAAAGAGGTAGATGAAATAAGTGTAAACTTTACTTACAAATAGGTAAAAACTCAAAAAATCAAATGAAAATAAATTATGTAATGAGGCAAATGGACAAAATGCAGATTAAAAACCAAACAGCAAAAAAAAAAAAATCAACCCCAAAAAACAATAACCACACAAAATCTATAATGAGAATATTAAACAAAATGCAAAAAGGGACGATGCAGGAATGGAAAGTGAATCCAATCAGAAGGTTTAATACGGATGGATGGATGGATGGATGGATGGATGGATGGATGGATGGATGGATGGATGGATGGATGGATGGATGGATGGATGGATGGATGGATGGATGGATGGATGGATGGATGGATGGATGGATGGAACTGAAGAAAATAAATGTGTGAAGATGGCAGTTATGCAGATGAAATCGGAGGCAGTTGTAAAAACTGAAGAGGATGTGGGGGGATGGTTTCCATGGTAAAACAGTTTATTTTACCTGTTCTTATGTTCAGGTTTGGCATCTTAAACAGTTTGCTGCGTTGGACACTCTTCGTAGCTGTCATCTCATCAGGTTTCACAACAGGGGAATGGGTGAGGGGAGCGTGGGTCAGGGGCTGCTGGATGTCCAGCTTTTCAAGCTCAGCTTTAGTCTTCTGGGGGGAGGCCTGGGTAAGGAGGCAGTAGGAGCTCTGACTTAGAGCATCTTCTTTAGAATCTGGGGGTGAGGTTATCTTTACAGGGGGGGCAGCAGTAGCTGGAGTCACATCCATTTGGCCAAAGCTCAGATCGTCATCCATGGGGATCTCTGGAGGCTTAGAAGAGGCAAATTTGGAAGTATCCAGTGCTTCAAGAAACTCATCAATGACACCTCTGGGCGGTCTCTCAATGAACTCAAACTCCTCTGAAGAGACTTCATGCTCAGAGACCTCATCAGCCACTTCTGGTTCTTCCATCTCCATTTTCAGGTCCTTCTTCTCAGGTTCTACCTGGAAGCTGGAAGGATTCTTGGCCATAGCCTCCAGGACAGGAGACAGGGAGTCCGCTGTTGGTGACTCAGAATCAGAATCCTCAGCAGTGTTTTTTTTGCTCTGGAAGTCAAGTGGCTTAAACGTTTCAGTCATCTTGGGAGAATCATGGCTTGAGAACCAATCTTTCTGCTCAATCTTGACAGGTTCCTCTTCTTTGATCTTAGATGGGGTGGTTTCTTCTGCTTCTTTGACCAGATCAAATGCACCAAAGTTTTTATCCTCATTGTTTGGGTTTTCAGCAGCTCTTGCCTCCATTTCTTCAGCCATCTCCTTCAACAGGGACACTTTAGTATCAAAAGCAAAGGGGTTGTTAGCAGACAGGTTGATTGGAGGGTTGGGGGACTCCATCATCCTACGTTCGAGGATGGGGCTCTGCTCCTCTGGGCTACCCTCTGAAGATCCAGAATCAGCTTTTTCAGGGTTGAGTGGGGAAGACTTCAGGATGTCTGGAAGTGACGGTGGTAGAACTGAGTCCTCTTCCTCTTCATCATCATCATCTTTAGGACCAGAAGAGAACTGATTCATTGATTGCATGAGTGACTCACTGGCCATGTTGCTGGTCTCAAATGTTTTCCCCTCATCTAAGATGGATGATATAGTTTCCTGGAATTCGCCAGTCTGCCCATATTGCACCAGATCTGGTGTGGGACTCTCTGACATCTTGGATGCTGTAGTGTTGGATTTGGGGTCTCCAAAGTGGGAGTAGCCACTGTCTGCCAATGGGGAAAAGCCATCAAATGGGTTATTGTTCTTCTTCACCTCGTACATTAAGTCATCATCTTCATCCGACTGGTTACCCAAAACATCTGGCTCATATCTGGAGGAGCTAATGGTGGTTGTGTCCTTGGAGAAGGAATCCATGGAGGGCTTGGAGTTGTCTTGAGATGACAGGAATGGTGAATCCCAGTGCTCTGTTGGGTTAGAGGAGGCAAGGTGAGACTCAGGAACCATCATGTGGGGGTTCACAGGGGAGGGGCCAGTGGAGGACCTGTCTGAGCTAACCAGCTTCTCCTCAGGTGAAAAGGAAATGCCGCTGTCTTCACAAGGATTAAATGGCCCTGAGTCTTTCCCTAAACTCAGGTAAGGACCAGCTAATGAATCTAGATGGTCTTCTTTATTTTTTCTACAGCCATCTTCATCCTTCCAAGGCATCTCCTTGGAAAGAGCGCTGGGAGGTTCAGTGGAGAAGGAGCCCAAGGGTGCAGAAGATCCCAAAGAAGGGAGCTGGTTTGGACTCTCGGTCAGAGAGAGCTCTTCTAGAGAGTCAGGTGAGTGGAGAGGGGAGATGGGAGAGATGGGAGCAGGGGAATCACCCTTCTGCCCAAGTTCTTGAGTAGAGAGGGAGGAGGGGAGAATGCAATACAGCACATATCAAAAACATACTCCATTCCTTACAGTGTCCACCACACCTGGGTAGAACAGATCCAGTTAATATTCAGAACAAGATTTAAAAATTAAGACCAGTGCTGAAAGACTGACAACCAGTCCTGGATTCTCCAAAAAGCAACAACACAATGAAAAGTTCCAGTTCTTATTCAGTCCTATCCTGTCTCTGTAAAACCTCCCTGAAACTATACTGTATACTTTACAGGTAATTTGGGAATTCTTCAACCACATGGAGTACATGTTTTATTTTAATCTTGTTAGGTTGAAAAACTTTTTAAATTCCAAACAGTTAGAATGACGCTGACTGTTGGCATTTCAGGCCTATAAATGGGAGTTCTTGAATGACTGTGCACACACTCAATAATTAATGAACACAAACTTAAAAGTGATGTGAAAAAGTATTTGCCCCCCTAACAGGTTTCCTCTGTTTTGACTTTTTGGCAACTTTAAATATTTCCAATCAGAAAGCAAATTTTATATATTGGGCAAAGATATTCTGAGCAAATAGAACGTGCACACCAACCTGACTCGCTCTGTGAGAGAAATCTGTAAGGGGGAAAATACTTTTCACTGCTCTGTACCTTTAAAACTGAAGGACTCAAGTTTTTTTAGGTGATAACTGATGATTGTTTTGATTAAATACTGGGAAATAGTGTATTTCAAATGACATTGAAGTAGAAATAAACACATTACACAAAATTAAAATAAAATCTATAGATGTCTGGAGTGTAACTGAAATACGGACGTAAAGTCATTTCACTTTCAGAGTCAGTTGTGTTTTTTGGAAAAAACAGGACATAAATAAAGCTGTCAGCACGTCACAGCAGGTCTCTGGTGATCTGTAATCAGGTTTGGTTTAGTTTTTATCCCAGGTTTGGCACCAGTAAACCATGCTCAGTGTGTCAAACACAAACTATTAGATGACTGAACAAGATGATTGTCCTCAAACAACTTTTGACAACTTTTATAACAGTCATTGAGGAGAATCATTATCTATCACTAAAATACTTGTGAGTAAATGTACAACAATAACACACGAGTCACAATGCAACACAAACACAGGCAATGTTGGGAGTTAAGATTCAGATCGCCTGGTATAATGAACTACATCCTCTCACATGCAAAGGATTGTTAAAAGTAATGAAGTGACAGTGAAACGTAAACTAAAGAAGAGGTGAAATCAGACACACGATGAAGACGAGGAAACAGTCAGCAGATAGAACTTGCCTGTAGGGAACTGCATCAGAGGATGAAGCTGAGCTTTAGAAGGAGAAGGTTCATCTGTGGAGGAAACCAGAGACAGAAAAGCAGCAGAAAATGAGTTTAGAGCTCAGAAAGGAAACAACAAGAGGAGCCACAGACATCCACTTCAGCTGCTCTGGATGGTTAAAGAGGAACAAGCTCCTTTTCATCACAGCTTCAAGTTCAAAACAACTGAATCATGCTTCAGATGTTTCAAGATTAACCTTTACTCACTCAAAAGTCCTCTTAGGTACTGTTAAAGATCAGAGGGGTGACGTAAAAAAAGCTGTCGCAGGATGAGTTCACCTCTAATCACATGGTCACTGATCTGAGGAAACCTGTCCAACATCCACATTTCAGCCTCAGACTGATCTGGAACATTCAACTACCATGAAACAAAAGCATAAAGTTCTGATAACATCACTGATGAGCAACAAGGGGTATAAAGACGAAACAGAGAAATAACTCTGAAAACATCTGGACAGATGTGTAGAGGCCACATGGTCTCTTACTTTATAAGATTTTAGTACGTTGAGATTTTGTATTAATTTATTTGCAGGTGAATCATCTGCAGACATTGACAGCTCCACAGATCTGAGGTCAGCCATCCTCAGATTGTACAGAATAAACAACCACTCCACCAGAAAACACCAAACAACAACAGCTGCCACATGTTACACACGTCACATGTTACACGCATGCTTGAACATCTTCCAGGTATTTAATCAGAGAACAAACTGGACTATGGGCCCACGCAGGAAGCTAGAACTTAGACAACTAGAATATCCATCTGTCTGTGGAGTGAAAACACATTCTGTAACCAACACCAGCTGATCCTAATGGAGAATTTTACATTTTTCCCTCCAGCTGTGAAAGAGATGAGTCTGGTCAGAATTTATAGAAAATCCTCAAAAACCCTTCCAGCCTTAAATTTGACGTCTTATTCACAAGTTGTTCTACTGCAGATTCAGGAGAACCTGACTCAGAAAGATTCACCACCTTTCACTTCAAATGTCACAGCAGGTGAGATCATCTTTAAAAACAGAGCAGAAATCACCCAGATCATCAGCAGGAAATGTCACGGGGAGGTGTTGATCAGGAAAGCCTCCCAAAATCAGTGTGCTCATGAGCAAGGCATCGCACAGACTGACAGGTAATCACATGTTTCTAAATGTGTGATAGAGGAAAAAAAACCCAAGTGACAAAAATCTGAAGAAATTGTAAAAAGGTGATTTTTATGTTAACAACAAACTCAGATTATAGATTAAAATAGACTGATTCAGTTTCAGATTAAATTGATCTGAAGATTAAACCACTGATTTGTCTGGCATTCGGGTTTGTTACCTCTCCTGTCGAGGTTTATCTTCCAGCGCTGAAAAAAACCTGGGATCAAACCAACGAGACAGCATCCGGTTATTAACTCAGTCGCTCTCTGGTCACGGTCTTAATCTGGGCTTTTCTTGGAAAGAGAAAACCCCAATAATCTCCAGAACTAACTGTAATCCAGCTGTTAAAGAGCAGACTGGGAAAAATGACAATTTTTTTTTATCTCTTTAAGATTCAGTTAATGGCGCCAACATCCAGTTTCTGTCTGTCAAATGCAGCGATCTTTGGTATTTACAAAAGATTTAACTGAAGGAACGTGAACAAATGGAGATTATTTTAAAACGCAGCTTTAACAGAGAAAACAGATGTTGTATTGATCTGGTTTTGGTGTTAAATGACTGGTGTTATAATGAACCACTGACATTCATCAGTCCTACTGGAGAGTAATTTGTAAGCAAACAATGTGACTCATCAACAGTTTTACAAATCTATAATTCACCTGAACGTTCACAGAAATCATGTGTTTGAGCTTTCTGACCTTTTATTTGTATTAAACTGATGTCAATCTGAAATAAATGAAGATCCAAATATTCCAAACATGTCTGAATTTGATTTAATGATGAGAAATTAAAAACGTGGAAAAGATCACACGTTTGGGTTAAAGAAACTTCAGCAGCTTCAGAGTGCATTCAGGGGGGCCAGAAAACCCGAGGCCCAGTTCAGTTCGGTGCCGATGCACATCAGATACCACCTCACAGTCAGAACTACTGAACCAAGCTTGGCTTTAAACTTTATTCACACAGAACACATCAATTATTAAAAGTTCTGCCACTGTGGATGATCCACCTGGGGTGGCGTCTCATGACCTTTGACCTTGATGTGTCCGGTGTCTCTGCATGCCGACTTTAGCTTCTTCTTCTTGTTCTATAAAAATCTCTCCTCAGATCTCTGACTTCAGGCCACCGATTCACCTGCTGCCAGACTTTAAAATGACATCTGCTGTCGACGCCGCCACTGCTTCCTGCGAAACCGGTAACCCCCACTGTCTCTGCACCCTGTGTCCATCACTTCTGACCTCTGATTGGACCATCCATCTTATCACGTCCTATAATCCACAGAACATCCCATAAAGCTCTTCCCATCCTACAGTAGTAGTTACAGTAATGTACTACAGTCATGTACCACCGTAATGCATTGAATATCAACGTAAAGCCATTTTCTCTTTTGTCAGAGGTTTGAATGTTCTGGTACCAGTTAATGTAACTCCATAAACCCAAAGGTGTGGCAAGCTGCTACAGAGGGACCAGGAGAACCACACTGGGACTTTAAGAGGAACATTTAAACCATTTTAACATCAGACTGAAAGTTTCTGAGGTTCTAACTGAGCTGTAGGAAAACAATTAAAACATTGACTTCATGATGCATCCAGAACTTTATTATGTTCAAACTTAATAAGCAATTTTCTCTGGTTGTTTCCTGATCTGTTTTTCAAACATGCACCACAGGTCTTCAAATAAACAAAATCAGGATGATGTGAGAGGCTGTTTCCAGCTTCAGTATTTATATTTACAGCTACATTAGTTGTTCAAACGATGAGTTTTGTTTGTTTATCATTTTGTTTGAAAGGATGAGCAAGAAAAACTTCAGATTTTGTCAGATATTAAGAAAAAAAAACACAGTTTGGGAATTTTAATGTTTTTAAAAGACCAGTTTGAATATTTGAGTCTTTTCAGCACAAAGATATACAGAATCCTCCAATCCGATCACTGCGTTCATGATGCCGCTTCATTCAGAATGTTCAAACAAATGAGATAAAAAAAAGAATCCCTTCAGAATAAAGTGTCTTGAAGTTAAACATCCTGGTGGTTGAATGAAGTCCACTTCATTAAGAGCAGGTCCTGTTTCAAACAGGAAACTCGCTGGGTGCCTCAAAACAAACCCTGAAATAAATATTGTCTCTGAGCGTGACCTGAATCTCCTGCTCTGACATGATTAAACATGTTGTTTTATAAAAGTCTTCCTCAACCCAGAGCCCAGCTCTCACAGCTCGGATCAGAACCTCTCAGAGCCAGTCAACACCACCAGACTGGATTTAAAGCAGATTAACATTTGGTTGGTGACACATGTAGGACTTTGTCCCACAGCTGCCATGTTGGCAGAATAAAAACAGACGTGATGCTTCAGGTGAACTCAGACGTGTCGTTTTTATCTCTGTCTAATCCACAAACACACAGTAACAGATGGAGGTGACCCAAAAACCCCACACAGACCAGCTGGGACTGCAGGGAATCCAACCATTGCACAGTGCACACTCGTTTTACAGACAAACGACTCAGAAGTTTGAGTTCTATTTCCACTATTATTACATCACAAACTCTGTTCGTCAGACCGACGGGGACAAACTGACAGAACATCTACAGGTTGATTCACTTCAAACTAATCGGATCAGACAGGTTGATGGTTCAGTTTCTTTTGTTCAGACTGTTGGATCCTCCTCCAGAGGCCTTGCCAAGCAGCCCCACCCAGCCTCCCAGCTCCTGGAGGATCTGAGGCCTCAGCACAGACACACAACAGGCACATCTTAAACAACCATCAACACAAACCATCAACCAACCATCCGCAAACACTGCGGATCCAGAACTGGGTCGAGTCAGATCCATTGAGGGAACCGGGTCTCTAGAGATGCTTTCTGGAAGGATCTGGGTTTGGTTCTAGATGAACGACTGAATCAAGAACACCAAACTAAAGTCACATGAGGCAGACTGAAGGTGCACCGACGGGGAGCGGTCCGGTTGGGCGCGGACCGGCTGGGAGTGGTCCGGATGGGACTGGACTCTCAGCAGATTCTTTTGTTATGACTAATCTGGGTGCGCCGCGCTGCACCGTGCTAAGTGCTCCTGCTCCCATTATCGGACAGCAACGGGTCTGATCAGCTGAATATATTATACTGTTTGTGTTTCCTCCATCTAAAAGAATAAAATCCACCTTCATATGACGTCACAGACATAAAGACCTGACAGATATTAAAGTGTGATATTAAAATGTTGACAGAAGCACACCACACGGAACAGCAGGTGGCCGAGGATGGACTTATTAAACCTTTATCTGAACCCAACTGCACAGGTCACACACCTGAAAACATCAGGTTTCTTTTCTTTGATGGCGAACGGTGCTTAAAGCACATGTCCGATAATGGAACTCGGCTAAGTGGAACCGTTAGCCGTAACGGAGCAGACGGACATTAACGACATTTCTGTAACTGCATTCGTCCTCGAAGCTTTGGTAGTCAACCAGCTTATTAACGGACCGTTATACAGATTAATAACAACACCTCAGCCGGTTCAACAGCTCACATTCCTCCGTTTATTAGACCAAACCGAACAGGTGGGCCGCAGCGCCACATCACCGACCAAACCAGAGAATTCTGCTAAAATATCAACCTGCTTTCACAAATAAACATCCTGGTAACCGGAATTTTAATGAAAATCAGAACATCAAATAGCTGATTAGCCGAGGGTTGATCCTCCGGGATCACCGGCTGATCACCGATCAACCGTTACCGGGCAGAAACCAGACAGATCTGAAAAAAATCTGCATTATTTTACTTTATCTGAAGATTCGGATTAAATGTACATCCGGATTCGGACCATGAGCCATAAACCGAGCGCTGTGGGGTCGGATACTCACACGACGCCGGAGCCGCTGGTGTCACCGCGGGTTGCTCTGCTGCTTCTGCGGGGGCTGGCGCTGCTTTCCGGGCTGCAGCCGCTGGGAGGGCGTCGCTCTCGGGGGCAGGTTCCGCCGCGGGTGCCGCCTGTGGCTCCGGGAGGATGTTTGGACTTTCCGGTTCTGCTTTGGGAGCCAAAACTTCGGGTTCAGGAAGAAAAGAATGACTTGTAGAGTCTGGGACTGCCCTCACTGCCACGGGCACCGGTACGGGTTCTGGTTCCTTCAGTTCTGGCACCGGTTCAGGTTCTGGCTCCGGTAGTGTTTCCGTGAACTCTTGTTGTGCGCTGTCTTCAGCTATGTGCCGCTCCAAAGCATCCTGAGCCCCGCCGACCAAGTCAACAATGTCTTCCATACTGAAGAGGTCCTGCTTGGGCTCAGGGTCCGGTTCGGCCCGGTAGTGGTGCCCCTCGGGAAACAGAGGAGTGCTGGAAGACACGAGCTGCTCGTCGCTGTCTGCCATCTTTCTTTTTTATCCTCAAAGTGGCTCCTGAAATGAAAAACTTTCAGGTGCTGGAATTTTCCGGTCAAGTTACTTCCTGTTGAAAACTTCTACCGGGAAACTCTGAGAACCCGCACCGGCTGGTCCCTCCGGTACTTTTCTTAAAACCGCACCGACTACACCAAGTGCGCCACACGAGTCTTACCGCGACGTCGAACCCAAGTCTCAGACGGTAAAAAAAGGGGAACTCCGCTGACCAATCACCTGCATTGTGACCCCTGAGGAGCGTGACCTTTGGCCAATCAGATCTGTCAAAGTGGGCGGGGTGAAACCTGACACCTCATCTGTTTAACCAGGGTAAAACGTCGGGGCTCTAGTTCATGTAGTTCTGCTATTTTGCTGAGGTGTTTGAACTTCCGGGCAGATTTTCTGAACTCTGTTAAAAGTATCCGAATATTTGTACTCACGTTCAATGAATACTGAATATTTTTTAAATATTTACATTGTTTGTTAATTACAATTCCACATACCTGCATCTCTAAGAAAAACAAGCTAAAGTATATAAATCAAACACCTGTTGCACCCGTCTCTACAGGACTCCATCAGTAGGTTAAAGTTCAGGACGAATAGAGGAACACTGAGCAAGAACAACAGGGATGTAGGATAACCCTTATGACACCAAAGTGGCGATGTTTAGCCATAATGCACTGCACCACGTTTGTAGGAAACTATCAGATCATCACAAACAGCTGATTCAGCTGTCAGCACTGTGGAGGATGCTTGATGGGTTGGGTTTGTTCTGCAGCATCAGGAACTGGACATCCTAAATTCACTGAGCTGACCTCTGTGTACTAAAGTGTTCTACCATTGTGCAACTCTGACACTTGAATGTCAGACCAAACTGGATTAGGAACCAGAACCATGATCCAAACACAGTAGAGAAGCAAAGAAGTGTGTTGGAATATGATAACTTCTGAGGTAACGTTCCACCACAAAACTATGTTTCATGTTCTAAAGAAGGCAACATGACCAATCAGTCACACACAGGATCCTGGTGCATTCAAGACACCTGGGAAATCTCATTAAAACTTTTTCTAATTCACAAGGAGAATCTGTGAATTTCCCCTCTGGAGATGTTTTTATTAGCTTCTGTCCATTAAAACTTCCTCTGCTTGGTCAAATGAGTCTGTTCAGTGGAATCTGAAGGAAAATGTGGTTTTTAGGAGGAAGTTGTGGATGAAAGGTTTACCACAGCACATGGACTGACAGCTCTGACTCTAAATATAACACATGGATCTTGTATGTCTGTATGTATTTATGGCAGCGTCAGAAACGACGTGAGCCAGCATGTGATCATGTGTGGGAGAAAGAGATTGAGAACCAAGGCTGTGGGTTCTAATCTAATAACGGGAAAAGTTAGATTTATTGGTGATTCTGAGTTTGAATTAAAGATGTTTTATAGAGGATACGTGGACTTAAACCTGATGGAATAAGAGAAGTTAAACATGAGAAACCTGGATAATCTCTATTCTTAAAGCTAAATATTTACATTTTAGTTTTCAGCTTGTTACTTAAATTATCCATCAGATTGAGCGACATGTGTTTGTTCAGAAACCATGGTGTGTTCAGAAAGTGACCATGAACCGGTGGTAGTGATACACCTGAGCTCCTGGACCACAGTGTAACATCTGACCTGGAGTCAGTGGTGATAACAGAAGATGACTGGAGACCCGCTTTACACATTCTGTCACTTCTGTCTTACAGGAATAAAACAAGTGTTAAAAATGAGACTTGTCTTTGGTCCGAGCAGTTTTACCAACTGAACCGTTTCAGATCTTCAGACTAGATGGTCTCAGACTGATGCAAACACAAGCTGCAGTGTCTGAACAGGGTCAGCTGATGACCACCAGGTGAACATCTCAGCTGTTCATCCTGCACCTCTACTGCCTGTTTCTGGTGCATGTTTCTTTAGATTTTCCTTCCAAGCAGCAGACTAAGATTTTAATGATACACCTTCATGTTTAGGTTAAAAAGTGAAACTGGGAGAAAAAGCAGCCAAAGAAAAACCGACAGAGTTTCAGAAAGTCTAAGTCAGACAGCTGTGAGCATTAAACCCGGGTTTATACTGTTGGACTGAAGGACTTGTGTGTGTGTGTGTGGGGGGGGGGGGGTTGTTTTTCTGACCTCCTGGGGACCCGTTTCCTGACTTTTACTATCTTTCTGGGGTCCGAGGGTTCTTGTGGGGACCGAAGCCTGGTCCCCATGAGGGGGAATCCCCTTTTTAGGGTTAGGGGTTAGGTTTATAGGTATGGTGTGAATAGAGTTTTAGTTAGTCTTAGGGTTAGTTATAGATCAGTAATGGTTAAGGTTAGGAAAAGGGTTTGGGTTAGGTATAAATCTAGTTACTAAAATCAATGGAAGTCAATGGACGGTCCCCATAAGGATACCAAAACACACTTGTGGGTGTGTGTGTGTGTGTGTGTGTGTATGTGTGTGTGTGTGTGTGTGTGTGTGTGTGTGTGTGTGTGTGTGTGTGTGTGTGTCCAGCTGCTGCACACAGTTGTCTTTAGTCATTCAGCAGGGAGTACTTTGATGATGATGATGGAAGTTGCTCTGATTAGTAACTGTTGCTTAGCAACAGGTTGGACTGTTTACAAGGTGGACATTCAACAGAATTAAAGGTTTCAGTCTGCAGTGGACATGACTTGATGGGTCTTACTCAGATATTATTTTGTTTGCTTCTGTTTGGTTTCTTTGGCAGCAGTGATGTACCATGATGCACTTTGTTTACCATCATCTGCTGGACCAATCAGAAAAGAGCTGTTGTTTTAAACCCAGTAGATCCAAGCAGTTTTCTAATGCAGCCTAAGGGGTGCACAAGCCAGTGTCTGTCATCAGGTCAACCCAGATCCTGGTTTACAACATCCACACAATCCTCCTGAGAAAAAACGCAGCGTCAGAATGAAGCTGAGTCATACTGAAGCAGCATCTCACACTCAGCAGGAAATCAATAACTGTGATTGATCCAGGAGACGATGAGTCACCAGAAAATCTTCATCACCTCAGACTCTTCATCAACATCATCATCAACAAATAAACAATAGGTAAACAACAGGTGAACAAGAAGTTACAAACAGGCGAGTAACAGGTGAGAGTTGATAATAAATAAAAATCAAGATTAAACTGAGATCTAAGTCTGAAACCAAAATAAAAACATAATTTGTGTCTCTGTAAACTGTTTATCCTTAAAATATTTTCTGCATAAGTTTTATTTTCTTTACAGAATTTCGGAAGTTTGGAAATAGATTTAAAAAACCTGTAAATCTAAAAATAATCAAATGATCAATCAGCTGTTTCTGATTAATATTCAAATGTGAGTTTATTTTCACATTATAAAAGAAAACAAACGTTGAGAGATTTCAACTGATCACCAGACCTGGATGATCTCTGAGGGACTAAAAACGTTCTAGTTCAGTTCAGAAGGACCCAGCAGATGATTTCAGGTGAAGGTTGAATTGGGTCAGTTCAAATCTCTGATAAAAAAAGCTGATTTCAGATCAGATGTGGATGTTTCAGATTAAATGATTCTTGGTTCAGGCTGTTAACTCACCTGTGATGAGGACGGTTTTCCCATGAAGCTTTCCATCTTTCACACCTGGGTGAATAAATAAAACATCTACAAGAGCATTAGATAGTGATCATCAGCAGACTGAGGGACGTGTGGTGGTGATGAACTACAGGACTGAAAGGAACTGCTGGTCTGAAAGGACGAAGAACTGAACAGGAACATGAAGCTGCAGCATCACCTGCTGGCTCACAGATCTACAGCCAGGTAAAGATAAAACCAGATTCTGGATCCAGATCATGACAAATGTATCAAATTAAACATTAAACAACTGGATTTGATCATTTTCTGGTTCCACTTAGAACTGTGGTGGATTTTCTAGCTTACATCAGTTTCATTTGTACCAACTTGTCACAGTGACAAATGATTAGATCAGAATGTTGATCTCATCAACCAGTGTTTAGACTAAACTGGAGGCTCCAGCTTATCAGTGATGTTTGTTCTCTCTAAGAGATTCTGGTCTGACATCCAGGAATCTGATGCAGGCCAGAGGTCAGACATCCAGGAATCTGATGCAGGCCAGAGGTCACACATCCAGGAGTCTGATGCAGGCCAGAGGTCTGACATCCAGGAGTCTGATGCAGGCCAGAGGTCAGACATCCAGGAATCTGATGCAGGCCAGAGGTCACACATCCAGGAGTCTGATGCAGGCCAGAGGTCACACATCCAGGAGTCTGATGCAGGCCAGAGGTCACACATCCAGGAGTCTGATGCAGGCCAGAGGTCTGACATCCAGGAGTCTGATGCAGGCCAGAGGTCTGACATCCAGGAGTCTGATGCAGACCAGAGGTCACACATCCAGGAGTCTGATGCAGGCCAGAGGTCACACATCCAGGAGTCTGATGCAGGCCAGAGGTCAGACATCCAGGAGTCTGATGCAGGCCAGAGGTCACACATCCAGGAGTCTGATGCAGGCCAGAGGTCAGACATCCAGGAGTCTGATGCAGGCCAGAGGTCAGACATCCAGGAATCTGATGCAGGCCAGAGGTCACACATCCAGGAGTCTGATGCAGGCCAGAGGTCACACATCCAGGAGTCTGATGCAGGCCAGAGGTCTGACATCCAGGAGTCTGATGCAGGCCAGAGGTCACACATCCAGGAGTCTGATGCAGGCCAGAGGTCACACATCCAGGAGTCTGATGCAGGCCAGAGGTCTGACATCCAGGAGTCTGATGAAGGCCAGAGGTCACACATCCAGGAGTCTGATGAAGGCCAGAGGACTGACACCCAGGAGTCTGATGCAGGCCAGAGGTCTGACACCCAGGAGTCTGATGCAGGCCAGAGGTCTGACATCCAGGAGTCTGATGCAGGCCAGAGGTCTGACATCCAGGAGTCTGATGAAGGCCAGAGGACTGACACCCAGGAGTCTGATGCAGGCCAGGTTGCTGACAGGGTTCAGTCTCAGTTTTAAGGAACTCTGCATTTAGCTTTTTTATGTGACGTCATGATAATTTGTTTTCAACAAATGAACACGAGTTTAAAATAAATAAACACTTTATAAACAGATTATTTGAACTGAATTTAAATTTATTGGTTGAAGATGATGAAATGAACGCTCCCCTAAAACAGGACAGGTTTCCACCTTAAACTGGTTCTGTCAAGAAAAACCAAACAGATTTCACCAGAATTTAGCTTAGAGTCACTGAAGTTCTCAAGAATCCCAAAGTTCTGGTACCAACAGAAGAAACAGATGAAGATCACCAGATTCTCTCTGCTGAAGTTATTTTACCTTCAGGTTTTCACAGGTAGACGTGTTCCATGAGCCGGGCTCCCTCTGGGTCTGGTGACTGGACTCTGGTTCCGTTCTGGTTCAGCAGGACAGTCCGTATGGCCTGGTTCAGGTCGTCCCGGTTCAGGTCGGCACACAGAGATGCCACATGAACCCAAAGGTCCACCAAGCAGCTGCTGTCCTCCAGGATGATGCTCTCCAACATGTCTGAGGAGACCAT
Organism: Pachypanchax playfairii; assembly: GCA_006937955.1. Taxonomy (NCBI): domain Eukaryota; kingdom Metazoa; phylum Chordata; class Actinopteri; order Cyprinodontiformes; family Aplocheilidae; genus Pachypanchax; species Pachypanchax playfairii. The sequence continues at coordinate 2,684,638 of SSNP01000006.1, read as the reverse complement.
CAGAGTCTTCTTCATCATGACCCCTGACCTTTGACCTGATTCTTTTTTCACCAGTTATGTTAAATAATTTATGTAATAATTAAATTATTGATCTAACATGCAGCAGGTTGCTCATCAGACTGACTCACCTTGTCCTCGACTCATGAAGCCGTCCAGCAGCTGGAGAGCCAGCTGACGTCGCTGAGGGTCCACCAGCAGGGCAGAACAGGCCACGCCCACTGACAACTTGGCCGTCTGGCCCTGAGAGGGTTCCATCAGCAGCTGGAGGAGGGAGAGGCCGCTGAAGCGACTCAGGACCCACATACAGTCATCTGAGACAGAAAACACACAACGTCCAGGGTAAATCTCACCTTCCTGCAAGTGCAACTGTGACATGAACTGGTTCTGGATCTGCCCTCTCAGGCCATTAAGCTGATGAGTCGGGCTCTATCAGAACTGTTTACCAGTTAGAACCAGAACAACAACCCAACCTGCTGTCAGGTTCTGCTTCATGAGCTCAGCAGCGCTGTGGATCAGACCTCTTCTGCACATGCTCAGTGCGCTCTTCTTGTCTATCCTGCAGGTGTCGTAGACGATGGTGGCTAACGCCAGACACAGGTCGGACACACTGGGGTTCTTCTGAGCGTGCTGGGTCAGAACGTCACCCAGCTCCTCGGTGAACATCAGTCTGAGAGCAAAGAGAGTGAAACGATGAGAAACACATTTAAACTAAACTCAGATCCACCCTCATGTCTGAAAAAACAGATCTGTCCTCTCTGTCCAAAACGTTTCTGTCTTCTGTCTGTGTTGGACCATGTGTCAGTGAAGAGGTTGTTTAGGTTCTCCTCTGTCTTAATGTTCTCACTTGTTCTGAGTGATGGCGTGAGTGACAAGCTGCAGGTCGCCATGTTGCAGTGCAGAGCTGACACCCTGGAAGGACATGTCACCTGACAGCTGGTTACCCATTGCCATGGTAACCAGCAGGGCCTGGAAGAAGAGGAAGGCAGGTGAGGATGAACCTGGGGGGCCCTGCACACCTGAGAGGAGACAGGTGTCAGAAATCTAAACTCATTGTGGGTTTCTGGATCTTTTTAGTGTTTTTGTTTAGTGTCTGTGTGTTTCAGGATCCATGTGTGTGTGTCTACCTTTAAACATGGTCATGGTGTCAGTGTTCCTCAGAACTCCTCCTGGACTTCTGGCTGCCTGCAGAGCAGCTTCTTCATACTGAGCTGAGGTAAAGAGCTCCACAAACCTGACGGAGAAGCTGAAGACAGTTTTTAATGTGTTCAGATTACAGAAGGAAGGTGTGTGTTAGAGCTGCACCTGTCCAGGTGAGCGTTCAGGAGTTTAGACCTGTCGAGTTTGGCTTGCTCTTCATCTTCAAACAGAACAGTATCATCTCTGCAGGACTCATCATCAGTCTCTGAGGGATGAGGAAACATATTAATTAAATCATTTAAAATTAAACACACACACACAGTATCTGAGAATTATGTATAAATGAATAATTCTAATAAAATAATAAAACATACTCAATAAAGAAACAACATTCTGTTTACTTCTACACCTGACGTTGGTACCTGAAGCCTTTTAACTTCCTGTTAAGTCAGATTTTACCATTAACAGACTCGGAACCGAGGTGCTGGATATTCTGCAGTGTGGAAGCCAGAACCTGCTCCAGAGGAACCTTCTGCCCCGCCTCGTCCCAGCAAGTCAGACGGTCCAACACAAACCTCAGACGCTTATACCTGCAGAGAACACGTGATGCAGTAACACGTGATCTCCGCTAGATGGCAGCAGAAACACGCGTGTTTATGATGAGAATCTGAAAGAAGCTGCTGATCAGGATTTTTCTCTGAACTCATCCGGAGTTTTAATCAGGTTTTTACTTTGATTTGTGTTTAACATAATTAATGAAAACCTGAAACTGGAAGGAGGATTATTTTACTTTAGTTTGCTTTTTGTTATTTGCATTTTCTCTTGAGTTGTAACTAATTAGAGATTTGAGGTGTTAATCTGAGAACACAGCCTGTTATTAGCCTCCAGGTGTTCTCTACCTGACCACTGTATTAACTCCTATTACAGTAAATGAGATAAGAACATATCAGATGGTTCTTCGTATCTGGGTGTGTTCTTGTCTTACAGGAGGATCAGCTGTTCCTTCTCGGAGCTCAGATGGTCTCGAAGGTGTTTTGCAGCCTGCAGCTCAGTTTCCAGCTTAGTTTGGACCTCCAGAGGAACATACTGAGTCTTTCTGTCTACCAGAGCTGCTCTTTGTGTTTTTAAATCTTCCAGATGTTTCTGCAGAACCTGGAGATCGTCAGACTGAGCTGCAGTCAAACCTGAGAGACGACATACATGATGGAGTGTAAAATTATTGTCAAATTTTATCAAAGACAAAATGCCCATTACAAAGATTCTGTTCATCCACTTTAATAGAAACATCAACATCCCATGTATCACCTGGTAACCAGGTGCTCTGATTGTTAGAGCTCCTCCTCGTGATCTCCTCCTGAAGTTCTGCTGTTTGGGTCTGAAGGACAGAGATTCTGGACAGAGACATGGAGAAGAAGTGAAGACAAACAGAGAGAATGAAAATAACCACACACACCACACACAGAAGGCACCTTGCCCTTAGATGGGTGGCTCGTCTCTCACATATCACCACAGACTGATGACGTGCTGAGGTGATCGCTGCTGCTTCCTGCCTCCTCTTCAGCTCCCTGATGGTTTCATCATACTCCGCCTTTATGTTTAGGAGGAGTCTCTTATAGGCCACTGTTTGTCCAATCACCTGCCAGAAATAAGATAAACAAATATTTACAAAGATGTATGAAACACATCTGTAAAAGTCTTGATCTGCTTCCTGAGCCTTTTCCTTCCAGACTCTCCAGGAATCTGTCACAGTGTTCTGGATGAACTGGTATTCAGACTACCAGTTCTTGTACCTGAACATTTTTATTGGCTCGCATCTTCTGGATTCCACAGACAAATCTTCATAAAGTATGCAGGAAACTTTATTTGATTAAAAGAAAGTCTGACAGCTTGAATGAAAGTGGCCAAAATAAAGTACTTTCCTACCCGAATAATAACTTATGTTAGTTCATTAGAATATCAGTTAAAACACCTGGATTGTATTGAAAGAGATAAAGAACTGGATGTTCAGTGGAGTTCTCACAGCATACAGCAGGTATGAGACAGTTTGTTCGATCGTCCTGTTTCCTGATGATCGATCACCTTGTTGAACGCAGAGCGGTAGGTGATGTACCGAAGTTCGTCACCTCCCTCTTCTGGACACTGCAGGTATTGTTTCTCCTGATCAATAAACTCGTGCAGATTCTGGATAAACTTTCTATCGCTCTCAGCCATCATCATGATCGGCGGGCAGATTATTTCTTCCTTATTGGGAACGTTTTGCTCCTCAGTCATCTCTGACGTTCACACAAACTCTCTGTAGATGTTCGTAAACATTCGTGTCGTTATGGTTACAGCAGACGTAACTAGCAATTCAAGATCTGAGTAATCTGTTTACATTTATGTATATTACATTATTTGTTCAATTCATTTTTCAGTCACCTGATCACATTAAATGGGGGAAAGCGCCAAAATTCACCCTTTTGAAACTCTTTATGATCAGGCACCGTGGCAGGCAGCTACTCCGTGGAAACGTGTGTGGAAAACCCCGTGGCTCCTCTCTGAAGCCCTCTTCTCATGATCCGCCATTAGGAGTGTGCCGGTGGTGAGAGCTGCTCCGCGTTTTAAATACATTTTACGAAAAAATAAACCTATTTTGTCATAATTCTGACTTTGAGTGGAGAGTAAAGGGTCTTGTGTGTGTTTCTGTGTAGGTGGACTGAACCCCAGGATGCAGATTTTTGTTAAAACCCTAACGGGGAAGACCATAACCCTCGAGGTAAATGTGATGGAGGGATGGTGCGTTCACAGGCCTCCGTTAACTCCAGATTTATTTATTTTAGGGTGTCATTAGGACACAATTTTATAAAATATTCCGCCTGGTCTGTTGATATGTTATATTAGACGTCCTGTTCGGAGTTTTTGAGCAGTAAAAGGAAGCTTATTTAATCACGTGGGTTAGCGGGTTGATACAGAACTCCGATAAAAGACGTTTAATTCTGCCTCATGTCTCTGGTCACAGGTCGAGCCGTCAGATACTATTGAAAATGTCAAAGCAAAGATCCAGGACAAAGAGGGTGAGTTTCATATGTGCAAGGGTTCACAAAATGAAACAAGTTTGACTTTGCTAAAGTGTCTCAGATCTTTTATCAGTTTGTTCCTTTTATATGAAGTATCTGTTTAATACAACAAGCTCTTATTCTGATAAACATGTTGAACCTATTTACAATCATATTACAAAAGCTGCTTTAATGTCATTAGTCTCCAGTCTGATGTAACGTGTTGGTTTGTTGTGGATCAGGAGAATCAGACTGACTGCAGGTCAGAATGATTCAGAAACAGATCAAAGTTCAACTGATCGCTGCATTTTACAGACATTTCAGTCAAATTCAGGTTGTGTTTATTCAGTTTTGGTTCTGGAATCAGTTCATACAGGCAGAACAACCTGTTTGTGATACTAGTGTCATTCTGCTGCAGAAACACGATCCAGTTCCTGTTACTCTGGTTCAAGTTGGTTTTAGGAGCACAGGGGCCTCATTTGGCCCCAGAGCTGCAGGTTGAAGACACCTGGTCTAAACAATCAGACAGTTTAAACATGTTTTCATCTGTCACATTCCTGTCAGATCCACCAGCTGTTACTGATCAGTCCCGACTGCAGTTCTGGTTTCTGAATATGAACCGAGACAGTGATGCACGGTGCAGCGTTGGTTCTTAACACTGTTCCTTTTCATCTTGATGCACATGAACTGACCCCACTTGAACATCTGGGCTGCCGTAGCAGAGTTCATGTCAGTTGACCAAAGAAATGCAAGTTTACTGAGAACATGTTTACAACACACATTCATTGACCCTCACACTAAATCCCGGGTCACTACTGGGTGAAGTTTGTCTCTGACAACATGAACAACAGTTTGCAACAGAACCAGAACAGTCTGGAACCATTTACTCCTTCAGTTCTGTGCCCTAAGGCCCAGTTTATTGTGCACATGGCAAGCAGGACTCAAGAGTGTTCTTTATACGTCCATGTTTGTTTTCTCGCTGACAAGTCTGTCTGCTGATGAGTTTCTGGATCTTCGTGGTTTCTGGGTGCAGATGTGGTCCTGCCTGACTCAGGCCAGATGCAGCAGATGTTCTGATCTGTAGACATGTTGCTAATCTGAGATTGTTGACCTGTTTGTTTTCAGGAATCCCTCCTGATCAGCAGAGGTTGATCTTCGCTGGGAAACAGCTGGAAGACGGACGCACGCTGTCCGACTACAACATCCAGAAGGTGAGGCGTTCAGTATGTTGCTATAGCGACGCAGTTTTTCACTTCGGAAGGTGCTGCAACACAGTCAGATCAGTCGGACTAATCATGAAGAGGTGTCGTCCCAGAGACTGAACAGATGTTTCAGTTAAACTACAGAATGGTTGAAGTTTCTGATGAAAGTTTGTTGGATTAAACCTGGACTCAGCAAGTTCAGACTCTCATCGATAACCTTCCTTCATGTTTCCAGGAGTCGACTCTCCACTTGGTGCTGAGGCTGCGAGGAGGCGCCAAGAAGAGGAAGAAGAAGTCCTACACCACCCCAAAGAAGAACAAACACAAGAGGAAGAAGGTCAAACTCGCTGTGCTCAAATACTACAAGGTACGAAATCCTGGAGCTGATTCCGTCTCTTTCTCTGCAGCTGCTTCAATCTTCTGTTTCTGTTTCAGGTGGACGAAAACGGTAAAATCCATCGTCTGAGGCGTGAGTGTCCTGCAGATGAGTGCGGCGCCGGCGTCTTCATGGCCAGTCACTTTGACCGTCACTACTGCGGGAAGTGCTGCCTGACATACTGCTTCAACAAGCCCGAGGACAAATGAGCAGCTAGTGAAGGCGGCAATAAAATCTGAAATGTTAAAGAATGAGTTGACTGGTTCCTTTTTCCTGCAGCTGGATCCAGCTGTTTGTGTTCAGTATCAAGAAATTAAGTTTTCACTCAGTACAGCTTCATTTAGTTCCTTCAAAATAAAAGTCTTTAATTACCAGTGAGGTTATCTTTATAGAGTGGACAAAGATGGCTGCCGTTTTGAAAAGGCAGTAAATGATAAATGGCAGGTTCAGTAGATTTTCAGATAAATGAAAGATTGCAGTATAAAGCCATGTTTTCATATGAAATTGTCTAATTTTCAGGAATGTATTTCTATAAAATGCTTAGAGGTGACAAAACAATTATCTTAATGTGGTAAAGGGTCACAAATACCGGAATTGACATAGTCGCCCTAACAAGAGAGAAAAGTGTATTGATGGGTTTTACAGCTTTAAAACAAATATAATTGTAAAAAGTAAAGCTGGCTAATTTGTGGATTTCTCCTATTGCAGGTTATTTTTAGAATGTAACTCGTGATTAACAAGGTACGCTGCAGTGAGCAGGAATTTCGCCTTTTCCAATATGGCGGCCAACTTTGCCCACATAACACTATGACCTGTCCCCTCTATATAAACTCATCGGGTTTAATAGCAGAATGTTTTCAAACATTGTGTTGGAGAGTTGGATGGAAACGTACAGTCCAAATAAAAATACGGATAAACCTGAAACAAAGACCTGATGAGGTTTAATGGCATTGTAAATACCAGAGTCTGTACTCAGAACCAGAATATCTGCTCCTGGTACCAGAATCTACCTGGCACTGCCCTGGTGAATCTGCTCCATCGTATCTCTACAGGTCAGACAGAAGCTCCTGATGATGCAGCAGCAGGTGAAGAGAATCAGCTTCAGGGTTAAACACAGAGCCGGTTCTTCCACTAAGCAGATTAAGCGGCCGCTTAGGGCCCCAGGCCACTAGGGGGCCTCCTCACGAATGAAACCTTACTCACGTCCTTACTCCTGCATGTGCTGCATCCCATCGAGATGAAGAGGAGATATTTATCAGGATCACAAAAAAGAAAAAAGAAAAGAGCTGGAGAAGCAGCTACAGAAGGACAAGGTAAGTTCTTTTGCATAGCATTGATACTGTAAAGTTGCCTAAAGTAATATGTGTGAGTCTTGGGAAGAGAGACATGAGACACCACTTTACGAAAACGCGATTTGAATTAGCAGATGGGAACCCCGATTTAGCTAGCTAGCTAGCAAATAAACTTTTTGCTTAAACTAGCGGCAGGGTTGCCAACCGTCCAATAATATGAACTTGACAACTCGTTTATGATTTAACAAATTATCTCCGCTGACATTGTCCGGCTGAGGATGTAACCGTTTTATCTTTTGAAAATATGGTGTAGCATCAGGTGTATCGTTTTATCAACGCACGTGTTGTTACCAGCAGCGTTGTCTGTATGGGCACATTCGACATCGACACAGGCAGACAACAACACGGGAACCACAAAACACAAGTTTAATTGTCAAATAAGGAACACTCATGTGCGATGCTGTTTGTCATAATCTCAGTTCTATGTATCAGCATCTCAGTTCTCCATCCCCGAAAATTTCCTGAGACTGATCCGGTACAAAACAGGATGTCATTATTGATCCATGCTCTACATGATTTGTTATACTTATAGCACATGTTGTCAGAACAGGGGTAGAGCGAGCTGTAGTAGACTGTAGTGGTCTGATTATTTTTCATTTTTAAGTAAAATGAATGATCATCTAATTAATATGCAGAAAAATGAGCTCAGATTATGTAATGTAAAGAAAAGGTTAGACAAAGGGATTAACAGTTAATAAGTAACTATTGTTAAAAGAAACTAGTTATTTGTTAAATTAAGCTTAACATTAAAAGTTCAATCAAGTTCTCAACTCATCCAGTTAATATATGTTGTGCGCACTCCCACTACTAACATCCCTTTGTATGCAGTAATATAGAGCAAAAGCATTGTATTCATTGGTAATAAATCATTTCAAGCTTTAAAGATTGTTAACTGCTTATCCTAATTATATGTGAAAATCATTCCCTTGTAATGTTGTTGCTACCTCCCAGTTGTAGCTTTCATTTACAGAAGTGACATCTATCTTGATTAGGTAAACTAAACAGGCTGGAAAAACACAGCTATTAAAGGTGGTAGTGCTGGACGATTGGTGGGTGGACTTTACATAACATTTTAAGTTTAGTTGAAGGACTTATCGTTGTGCCTTACTCTGTGATTACATTTTCCTGTCTAAAAAGAAAATTCCTTTTTTTCAGCTGGAGCCATATTAAAATACTTGGGTGGTGAAGCTGGAGATGACAGAAGCACTGCTAACGGTAACTGAAATTCAAAACTCATCTGTTCTTTGGCCTGCTAAAGGACAAAGGATTGAAATTAGCCTTGCTGCAATCCTGCATTATGAATGTGCCTTAACTATGTGCATAACTATTTTTTAAAAATCAACTTAAACTTTAATGTCTATGCCCAGTATAGCAAAAAGTGTGTTCATTGTGTAGTATGACTTATGTTTTATTGACTTCATGTGTTGTATATGCTTTATTGTTGTTGCACAGAAGCTGGAGAAGGGCCACCACAGGGTCCAGTCTCATCTGATTCGTCAGCCAATCCTGCTGGTATGGTTACACTGTCATTAACATCAGAGTTTTTTACCAGGCAATCAAGTTTTGCCATGGAAGAACAAAAATTACTATTTTTTTTAATTGTCATTTTGTCTTCCCATGCCTAGGGACAACTGATCCAGCTGAGGAACAGCAGCCTGCATCATCATCAGGTCCTCCTCTCCCAACTGATCCTGGCCAGTGGCCACCACATGTTTCTGACCAAGACCGGACGGATTTGGTGCATCAGGGTCCTGAACATATTGAGGAGCACTTTGTCTTCCCCAAGTCAGAAGTAAATCGAAGTTTTCCTCACAGTTTGATGTTTAGAACCCTTGCAAATGGTGAAAAAGTTAAACGTTCATGGTTGACTTATTCAAGGCAGAAGGATGCAGTGTACTGCTTTTGCTGCAAACTGTTTTCAAGAAAAGTCACCAAGCTCAGTAGTGTCGGACAGAGGGACTGGGTTAATATCAGCACAATATTAAAAACTCATGAGACAAGTGCTGATCATGCCAAACAACTGATGGCATGGAAGGAATTAGAGCTCAGACTCCGATCAGGACAAACAATTGACCAGACAGAGCTGGCTCTATTCCAAGCAGAGCAGAACCGCTGGCATGAGGTCCTCCATCGTTTAACTGCTATTATTCATTCACTGGCAGAGAGAAACCTAGGGCTTAGAGGATCAGTTGATGTTCTGCACCACCCAGCAAATGGTCATTTTCTGAAAGAGGTAGAACTCCTTGCCAAGTTTGATCCCATTCTAAAAGATCATCTTAGGCGTGTGAACTCTGGCGAGAACCATACTACCTATTTAGGAAAGGTGATTCAGAATGAGCTAATTGGCTGCCTCAGTGGGAAGATACTTAGTACAATGGTTTCTGAAATAAAGTTGTCCAAGTATTTCTCCATCATCTTGGACTGTACTCCAGACATAAGCCACCAAGAACAAATGTCTGTAGTTGTCAGAGTTGTCACTGTCACAACACCTCCAGAAATAAAGGAGCATTTCCTTGGTTTCCTACCAGCACCTGACTCCACTGGCCTTGGTTTGTCTTCACTTTTACTAAACAGGTTTGAGGAGCTAGGGATCCCCTTTCAAGACTGCAGAGGTCAGTCATATGATAATGGCTCGAACATGAGAGGGAAGCATAAGGGAGTGCAGGCAAGACTACTCAAAATAAATAGCCGTGCTTTTTATGTTCCATGTGGTACACACACTCTCAACCTGATGGTTGCAGATGCTGCAAAGCAATCTTTGGATGCTGTGAGCTTTTTTGGTGTCGTTCAGAAGCTGTATAATTTGTTTTCTGCAGCTCCTCAGAGGTGGGCAATTCTTCAAAACCATGTCAGCATCTCACTTAAGTCATGGAGCGAAACCAGATGGGAGAGCAGAATTAACAGCATCGAACCTTTGCGACACCAAACTGATAAAGTCAGACAGGCCTTGACTGAGGTTAGAGATAAAGCTACGGATGCTACTGTAAGAGTTGAGGCACAGGCCTTGGGAGAAGAAATCGGGTCTTTTCGATTTCAGATCTGCACTGTTGTCTGGCATGATATTCTGTCCCATGTTAATGTTACCAGTAAACTTCTGCAGTCAGCCTCAATGCAACTGGATGTTGCTGTGAACTTGATAAACAAGACTAAAGCATTCTTGGTGAATTACCGCGACACTGGCTTTTCTAAGGCCCAGTCAAAGGCAACAGAGATCTGTGAGCACATGAATGTAGATGCAGTGCTTAAGCAGCAGAGACTCAGGAGCACTAAAAGACAGTTTGCTTATGAAGCAGCAGATGAAACTGTCAATGATGCAATGAAGAGGATGAAAGTAAGCTTCTTTTATGTTGTGGTCGATTCTGCCATTCAGTCTTTAGAAGACAGATTTTCATCACTTAAAGATGTCAGTGAAAAATTTGGTACTCTTTTGTCTTTCACTGACATGAATGAGGAGTCCCTAGAAGAAAACTGTAAGAAACTTGGTGAAACTCTAAGTAATGGAGAAGAGAGTGACATTTCCTGGAAGGAACTTGTTTCAGAGATTAGCAATCTCCCAGTCTTGCCTACAACAAGAATGACAGCTTTTGATCTGCTGACATACATCCATAAAAAATATTTGACTGAATTATTTCCAAATCTTTGGGTAGCACTAAGAATAGCCTGCACTTTACCTGTGACCGTCTCCTCAGCTGAGCGGAGTTTTTCAAAACTGAAACTCATTAAAACCTACCTTCGTTCTTCCATGGCTCAAGAACGCCTCAGTGGTTTGGCAATAATCAGTATTAACCATGAAGTTGGAAAGCTGATTTCATATGATGAGCTAATCAATGACTTTGCAGCTAAGAAAGCCAGAAGGGCAAAATTTTAAATACAGCAGTCAAAAATGATTGTGCTGCAGTGAAGAGCTCTTTGTGTAATGTTTTGCCATTCCTTTTATTGTATAAATTGTGTCTTAAGTGTTTTTTTTTATATATTTTTAAGACTGTAAGGTTATTTTGCACTTTTATGTACAGTGTTTAAGGCGAGAAATAAAACAAACTGTTTTGTTTGACTCTTTGTGATGATGTAATCTGTACATCAGGGTCATCGTTGCCTCAGTTCTTTTATGTTGAAGATTACACTGAAACACAAAATAAATTGCAAATTTTTTTTATTGCAAAGTGTGGTCTTTTTTCAGTTATGTTTCTAGGGAGTTTTGAAACAAATGTCAAACACCTTATATGACTTGGAATGTCAGATCTACCCAAACTCTTTGTTCATGGCATGAAGGAATTGGGCCCCCAGAACTTTTTCTACTTAGGGCCCCCTATAGGCTAGAGCCGGCTCTGGTTAAACACATGGGAACTTTATAGTGCACTGGGCTGAGCCAGATGCATGCTGGGACACATGACTATGTAGAGAGCGAGTAAGTCTGAAGTAACTTGATCAGGTAAACAGGTTTTAACTAGTAACAATAAAAGCGGGACCACAGGGGCCAACACGCCGAGTCTGGGGCCTCTGCAGGTGGATCTGATGGTACATTTTATTTATTTATTCATAAAGCACTTTCCACAATCAAGGATGTTCAAAGTGCTTTAGACTAAAAGAGCAGGTTTGAGCAAGAACCAAATCCTGTGTTTCTGGCTTAACGATAACTACTTCTACAAACTATCTGCTGCATCAGCTTGTGGGCGGGGCTTAAAGAAACACTGTGTACAAATGGAATATGTAAATGGGTGGTGTGAAACCTGTAGAATGTGTTTACATGGTGACCTGTGTACTATAAACAAAGACACTAGTTTCACTATTACATACCTGCACAGGTGCTTCAGACTTCAATCTGGGTGTGACCTGTGAGCTGGTGTAGGACGGAGAACCTAGAGCTCAGAGAACCGAGGTTACCATGGACACGTGGTTTCAGTCACATGATGCATTTTATCAGAATTAAAACATTTAGTTATTTACTGAAATATTTTCAAATCAAAATAAATTAAACTGATAATTTATTTAAAAGTAGCAGATGTCTCAGCCTGAAGGTAACCATGGCAACCGTGGGTTTATTCCCTCACCTGATGTTTTTTTGTTTGTTTGGAAATGTGTTTAGATGGGTGTGTCTAATTTGCATATGAAACACATTTATTTTATTATAAAGGAACACCTGAGTCTCTCGGCCAATCAGAGAGCAGCGCAGGTGTGCCCTTCATCAACATCTACATTAACAGGGAGAACATAAGAATGAGGAACTGAAGCAGAGGACCAGGTCAGACAGGTTCTGACACAGACTGTCCAAAATTCTGTTCCTAGAGTCTCACACACCTGAAGGAGAACTGGATTGGTGGAGGTCCTCTTCTGGTTCCATCATCAATCTAAAGTCTCAGCGCTGTCCTGAAATTCAGACAGATATAAAATCCACCTCATCTTCTAACCCTAGAGATCAGTCAGATCTGGTCCTGTCCAAAACTCCTGATCCAGTCTTGTTTGATCATACATCTGTCTCACACCTGTTTTCTGGGTCAAAATGACCCAAACGCAACACAAGGTTTGGATCTAAGTTTCTTCAGCCAGACTAAAGTTCTACAGAACTTTCTGAAAGTCTTTCACAGTCTTTTCGGACTTTCTCTGATTGTTTTATTTGGTTTTAGTCCTTGATCTCGAGGATCCCGTCAAACATGTTTCAGGTGTAGAAGCTAAACTTCCTGCAGCAGATCATCCGCTGGCGGTCTCGTCATGGTTTGACGTTCAGTCAGTTATATTACAGATCTGATTGAAAATGGATGAAATTCTGAACTCAGAACCACCAAATTCTGATCAACTTTTAAACATTTTTGTAAGAGAGCAGGTGAGCAGCCATCTCACCTGGTCCTCAGGTGTTCTTACCTGCAGTTGTTTAGGTCCCAGCAGCTCAAACAATAACATTTACACAAAAAACACTAATTAAAGTTGTCTTCAATGACGTCAGACCCGTGAAACCAGTCAGCTATCACCACACCTGATTCCTCTGCAGGGCGGCACCTGCAGGTATAAGAGCGCAGCCTCTTTCTGCAGAAACACAGTCTGAACATAAACCATCTGAAACATGAACTTTCTGGGAAACAGTGGGGTCGGGAAGATCGCTGGACAGAAAGCAGGTAAGAATCATGCAGAAAGTGTTTCATTCTGTGGACGGAGTGAAACAAACCGAGTCTGAGGTGGTTTTATTCTTCCTCATTTTGCAGTTTGTTTTTGTGTCTCTGCTGCAGGTATTTTTATTCTGTTTGTGTTAAAGGTGAACAGACTCCGTGTTTCAAACGACAGCAGAAACATTCTAGAGTTTAACGAGGTCAAAGGAAAAGTTTTGAATTATTTACACACCTGATTTAAAGGTTAAAACTTCCTGAAATATTTTAACAGAAATACGTTTGTGTAGGTTTTCATTCCGGAAGTTAGTCATGTCGAAAAAGTTTATAAAAACAACTGGACTGATGTGCTTCTTTTGTTTCACCTCTCATCTAAAAGGCTTCTTCAGTCCTGACATAAGGATTAGAAATAGCAGGTTTATGAGCTGTATGGTAGATCCTCAAATTTCATCAGATACCATCTTTCCAACACTGCCGCCATTACTCGTCTTCCCAGGCAGTTTCACAGAAAATCACACCTCAAGTCAGGTAATCAGAACTGAGCCCAGGCTGTCGATGCTACCTTTATTAAAACAATCACCTCGTTAGTTGCTCGTAGATGTGGTCTTTCTGGTTACTGCTCATAAACCTGCTACTCCTAATCCATACGTCAGAACTAAAGAAGCCTCAGAGGCGAAACATCTTCAAGGGAAAGACAGCAGTCCAGTTGTTTTTATTAACTTTTTTCAAGAAGTTTTAACAGAATTGTTCTGACTTGGATCAGACCATTCAGACCTGATATCAGTCCAGATCCCATTTTAAAGTCAAATCAACTCGTCGAAGCTTCAGGCAGGTTTTTATAAATCATGTCTCATCATGTCTGAATGAAACCCGTGATGCTTTCCAGAAACCTTATTCAACATTAAGCTGATTCAATTCACACCTTCGATTGGCTTCAAACACGAGTCTGATCAGCTGATCACCTCGTTAAACTAATCAATAACCCGTCCCTCCTCAGTGGTTTTACATGTAGCAGCAAATGGGGAGAAAATAATCCACACTTGAGGTCAAAGGTCGTGTTTTCTTATTCTAACAATGATACTGTTACCGCAGAGCAGGAACATGTCTGACCTTTGACCCTCACAGAGGAACAGTAACTGTTCAGAAGAAACATGGAGTAAAGTCAGGTTTCAACCAGGAACCACATGTTCTGTGATGATGTGGAAGCCTCTGATTGGCTGCTTGTATTTTGCATTTAGTATGTCTGTAGCAGCGCAGTCAGCCGGGCGATAACACGGGAGAACATGAGCTATAAATTAGAGGCATTTGAATGAGCAGGACGAGGTGTCACCTTGAATCAGGAATTATCTGTCAGAGCAGATTCTTGCCGGAGGCAGTGTTCTTTGATCTTCTCTGCTCCACCCATTTAATTTATCTCTCTGTGTTTTTTGGAAAGTGAAGTAAATATTTACTGCAAGGAAAATTACAGGTATGTCTGTGAGTCATCAACCACATAGAAACGGAACATGTTGAACCACTTTTCTACGCTGGAGAAAATTCAAGTAATTGAATCTTGTCAAACTGGTCAAATAATCGACAAAGAAAAAAAAAACAGCTAGATGTTTTTGATGAAGATGTTTCTCTGTTTCAACAGTTTTCAGTGAAAGTGCAGAATTGAATCTGCAGTGAGTAAGCTGGAGTTTCTGAACTTTGTGAACTGGATGAATTAAAAATATAAAAAAAACCTTCATGTTTAAAAAAAACATCAAACGTTCTGATCAACTCTTTGTTCCTTCATCATTAATCTTCTGGCTCGTTCAGATGGAACCTGCAGATCTCTGACGCCTAATAATGTCTTTACCTGCATGTGATGGTGTGCACTCACCTGGTTCTGTTCTGCAGGCGAAGCGGTGGAATATGGTGTGAACTCAATCCTCGCTAAAACAGGAGGAAAGAAAGGAGCAGCAGGAGGACAAGCAGGAGGACAAGCAGGAGGACAAGCAGGAGGAGCAGCAGGAGGAGGACAGAAGCCTAAGGAGGGGGAGAAAAAGGAAGGAGGAGGAGGATTTGACATTGGAGATGTGCTCTCATTCGGTGGTGAAAAGAAGAAGGAAGGAGGAGAAGGAGGAGAAGGAGGCTTCGACATTGGAGATGTGCTCTCATTCGGTGGTGAAAAGAAGGAGGGCGACAACAAGGGTGAGTTTAAAACAACATGAAGAAAGTTTCTCTGAACGAGTTGCAGTAATATTCCACTGAAACAGCTGGAGAACAGGACCCGTTAGTTCTGGTCCAAACAGTCAAGAGAACGCTGCTACCTGGTGTCCACAGGTATCCACTGGCTCAGGAATAAGCCAGATCCTGGTGGCTCTGCAGGCTCTTACCAAATCAGAAAACTGTTGAAATGTAAGAGAAGATCCAGATGTGGCTTCCTGTCTGACGTTCTTGTGTTTGTGTCTTCAGGTGCGGCTGTAGAGAACCTGGTCGGAGGACTCTTTAAATAACAACATTCATCATCTTCATCGCTGTTTGACCGAGACCTCGTCACCCCAACAGCTCTTAATACAGATGTTTTATTTTTCTGATGTTTACATTCAATCAGACGTTTAAAATGAACATAAAGTAAATAAACCTGATAAAACCGGTTTTGTGTATGTTTAAACTATTAAAATAAAAATATTCAAAGGATGAAACGTCTCGTGTGTTTTATTTATCAGAGTTTTAAATGAATTGAACAGTTTGGATAAAAGTCTTGATGATGTTTTACTGACTATAATCTATATTTCTATATGTTAGAAACATATTTTAATAACTATGGGGTCAAAGGTCAAATTTATCAGCAGGTATTGAAAGTAGATAAAAACAACAACAACAGGTGGAGTTATTTACTGAAAATAATCTGATCCAATGAATGGCATTATTTGACTGATATTCAACTGATCCAACTTGAGTTTTGTTGCCCTCTTATTTACAGTCCCAATAACTGAATGTTCTCTTCTTATATCTAGAGGTAACTCTCCCATCTCTACCTGTAACGCTGCTGTTGGGGTTGTTTTAAATGCACCTGTGCAGAGTCTTAATGCCTGATATTGAATGGAATTTAATTGTGTCTGCTACTGAATTATACAGTATATTATATATTCCATAATCTAATACTGATCTAATCAACCCAATGTATATTGCCCTCAAAGACTTCCTGTCTGCTCCCAATTCCTTCCCAACTAAACACCTCATTATATTGAATACCTTTTTGCATTTATCCACTACTTTCTGAATGTGTACAGCCCATGTAACACTTTCATCAAACCATAATCCAAGAAACTTCAATTTACTTACTCTTTCTAACTCTTGATCATATAACTTTAGTTTAATTTCCTCATCAATTCTTTTCCTTATAAAAATCATACTCTTAGTCTTATCCGCTGAAAATTTAAAGCCCCATTTATACGACCACTGTTCAACTTTCCCAATCGATTCCTGCAGTTTCTTTACAATAAACTTCACATTCCTCCCTCTTTTCCACATTGCTCCATCATCTGCAAATAACAAAAACCCCATTCTGCCTTCTATTTCATTAAATACATCATTTATCATTAAAGAAAATAACAAAGGGCTCACTATGCTCCCGTGTGGAGTTTCATTCTCTATCGAGAACCTCTCAGAGTGAATCTTCCCAATTCTTCCTTGTATTTTTCTTCCCATTAAAAAAATCCTTTATCCATTTTAACATTCTCCCACAAACACCCATTTTCCTAATTTTGGACTCCAGTTTCCTCCCACAGACCCAAATTTATTAGATTAATTGGTGACCGTTGGTGTGTGAATGGTTGTCTGTCTCTGTGGCCCTGTGATGGACAGGTCACCTGTCCAGGTGTAACCCTGCCTCTCATCCACTGAGCCTGAAAAGGAACAAATAGGGACAGACAGATACCTATTTTAACCTGTGAGGTAAAGTTCAGCAGATCTTCCCTGTTTGGACCTTTGAAGTTACTGTTCTGTCAGAACCTGATCCGATTTAGTAAAAACTCACGTTCTCTGCAGGTCTGAGAGATTCCGTTTCACAGTGAGTCACTGTTCTTTTCTCTCAAAGGGTGGAGTGACACTAATTCTTAAATGCATCGTGATTATTGTTCTCACCTGTCCCTTGTCACCTGCCCCGCCTGCAGTCAGAACTCAGAGCAGCACTGACCCATTTTAACGTTCATCTGTTAGCAGCACAGGGTTTAAAGTTTTTCATCAACACCACAGCAGGTGGAACAGGTCGGTCCTGTCTGCAGACACACCTGAGACACCTGACGGCTGTCTACAGTCTCACCTGTTGGATAACACACTGAGGTTGTCCACGCTCACAGAAACTCAGCGGAGATGAACACATTTGCTAAAATTGTCGGGGACAAAGTGGGTAAGTAAAGACGCACAGATTAACGGAAGTCAGAAGACTCACCTGTCCACAGGTAAAGTCCAGGTGAAACTGTCTTGTATGATTTGGATTCCGTGTTAGTGGATTTCTATCTGAGCAGGTGAAGAGCAGTATTACCACACCTGGATCACGTGTTGCTGTTAGACAGTCTGAGATTTATCTGAACCAGGATAAGATCCAGAGGAGGAATCACACACATCATGATCAAATATCCAGACTTTGATCTGTTTAATTACTTTGAGTTAAAATCACAGAATTGAGATCAGGTCTTTGAAAACCTGCGTTTTCCAGGTAAAGAGGGCGGAGTCAGAGTAAACTAATCAGTCAAAAACCTGGAGATTAGAGCTGAAGACTGAGCCTCCCAGCTGAATCACCTGCTGTCAGGTGTGATGTGGGAGATTTTTCTGTACAGATGCTGCTTTTATTTTTAGAAACTGTATTTAACCAGGTAAAAGTCTCACTGAGACTAAAACCTCCTTCTCAAGAGAGACCTGAACAGGGAGGCAGCAAAACCTGCTCAGAAGAGAAATCCACCTGCTGCAGGATGAATCTGTGGAAGTTCCTGAGGTGTTGCCATGGTAACACGTGGGAACTGGAACTGCTGTTTGTGATAAAACTCAAATTCACCTGCTTTTACATTTGAACACTTTATATTCTCTAAATAATAATCAGTGTTGTTTGTTTGGACACACCTAGTTGTGTCATCAGGGACCCCTGGAAGACCAGGACCACACAGGGCTGAGTTAATCTTTAGTTTTAGTCTTGGTGGCCTTGAAAAACCTCCTGGATCCCAGTCCGGTCCTGTACATACCTCCTGGGTCCTGGTCTGGTCCTGGTTTAAACCTCTAGCAGTCAGATGTTTTTAAAAGGGTTCTGGATCATCAGTTCTTCAGAACCTTCTGAAGGGTTTTCTCTCTGTTCTTCCATCTCTTTGGAGGTTTGACCTCTGACCCCGTGCAGACGGAGGGGTGAACCAGGATCGGGTCGTTTGTAGAGAATAAGTTTGTGAAATGATTCTAAACTTTAGGAGTTTTGAGATTTTCTTACCGAGAGACAAATGAAGGATCATTTAAATATTTTGTAAATGTTGAAAGTATTTGACTTCAGACGACGTGAGTTGAAATCACAGAACAGTTTCAGGTAAAAGTGCTTTTCATTTCAGGGACAAACGGAACGTGAAACATTCAAAAGTTTTAGATTTGTGGAAGGAGAAACGTTTCCGTTCTTCTTATTTAGTGTCATTAATATGACAAAGTACCTCAAAGTAACAGGAATCTTCTCAAAGAGCTGCTTGTCTGTGCAGGAGACATGGTGGAGGGAGCGGTGAAGAAATCTCTGGGCATCGAGGATAAAGATAAAGACAAAGGAGGAGGAGGAATCAAGTCTTTATTTGGAGGTGACAAAAAGGATGAGAAGGAGGACAAAGGAGGAATATTCTCATTTGGACACGACAAGAAGAAAAAGGAGGAGAAGAAGGAAAAAGGAGGATTCTTCTCAAACATCTTTCACAGAGATGATGAAGATGAGAAAGGGAAGCAGAAGAAGTCAGGATTCCAGGGTCTCTTCGCTGAGGGGGTGGAAGGAGGTGCTATGGGAGGAGGTGCTATGGGAGGAGGTGCAGCAGAGGGTGAGGAGCATCATGGAAGTGGAGGACAGACTGTGGCTGTGAGTGATGGAGGTACGTAAAATATATTTTAACATGTTTAAACTGATTTAAATCTCTGGCTGTCTGTCAGGACGGGCTTGTCCTTGTCGTTTAATTTCTGACAGAATTCCTGGGATGTTCCACGATGTTCTGCTCTGAGGCAGAAACCTGAGAATCTTGTCTGTCAGTGTGGAATTTTGTTTTAAACCAGTTCAGAGATGTTTTCATGTTTGTAGTTAAACTGGATCCTCTGAACATCTTCTGTCTGATTTTTAGATCATTGAACACCTGCTGACCTCAGCGGTTTGAAGTTTATTTATTTTCAAAATAAAACATTTTAATGAAAAAAAATTTCAGCCTGAAATACAAGAATGGATGAAAATCCAACAGGGTGACGCGAACGTTCCGACTCGAGCCTTCGGGTTCCGACTCGGGGATTCGGTTTTCTATTCAGGTTTGTCTGATAGTTTTTTTTTTTTTGTTTGTTTTTATTTTAATTTGAAAAATATTTGGATAAGGTTTTCCTTTACAGTTTATCTACTGATGTAGAACATGTAGAAGCCACAGAGCTACAGGTTAGTCCTATAAAATAGAGCTGAAGATCAACACCTGGCTGGGGGCGGAGCTAGAAGTGTCTGGATGAAATGGATTGAAGCTGTTTTCATATCGGTGTCCTTCACTTCTGTTTTTAGAAACTAACTCTGCTTTTTTGTTGCAGATCTCTTTAATGATTTGTTGGAAGTGGCTGAAGAAACGTCGAAAGACAATTAGGACCATAAACCTGTTCAGCTCTTGACCTTTGATCTTGGATTCCTCTTGACTTTTTCTCAGAACTTGGTTTTTAACAGATTTTGTCTAATAAAAGTAGAATTTAATCTCTTCAGTACAAATTAATGTATTAAAGGAATAAAACTGTTTTTTAAACTCAAGTTTTTTTACTGAGCTGCTTGTTTGTCCTGATCATGTGATCAGTCACATGATCGAGTCAGTTGTTTCTGATTTTAGAGAACAAACATGGCTGACTGAGATTAGGTGGTGGAGTACACCTGAGCCTAGGCTCCACCCTCCATGCTGTCAAGATGTTCTTCAGCTGGAGAGCTGAAGGTCCAGAAGTGTGAAGTCCTGATTGATGGGAATGCTGTTCTCATCAGACAGGAAGTGGCTCCGCAGGGTGACGATGAAGGTTTTCCTGGGACGGGTGAGGAGGTTCTGGATCCGCTCTGCAGCCACCTGGATGTATTTCACCTGTGAGCCTGATGCTGAAGGAGGAACAATAAACAAGGTTTATTATAAGGACATGAGAGGTGGTGCAGTTTCAGAGACCTGATAGACTCACTGGAGCTTCTCTGAAGTCTGTCCGGTGGAGCATCCAGGATCTTCTGCAGGGGAACCGGAGGAACCTGAACATACAGGTGACTACAGCCCTGTCCTCTGACCATCAGCACACCTGGCCTGAGACGCACACAGGTGATGTTAGGATCTGAGCAGCAGTAGAGGAATCTGCACCATAGTTAATACTGATGATGATGTCACCTGTAGAAGCGCCGCACGGCGGTGTGTGGCAGGCAGGGGTAACACGGTGCATAGATGCTGTTGGTGTCTATGTCGAGTTCAGCGAAGCAGCGAGCGCAGCCAGTGTAGGTGATGTCACCACTCAGTGCAGCCATGATGGCGTCCAGCGGCGTTGAGCTGTCCAGGACTGGCTGAGGTGGGTTCTGGGAGAGCCGCACATCCTGGAAGTGAAAGGTCAAGATCTCGACTCTGAGCTCCACCTCACCTGGAGGAGAAGGTCAAATAGTTTTAATTTCATTGAAAACCTTTACTTCAGCATGTTTTGGGGTTTTTAATCAGGTTCAGAATTCTGTTAGTGTTCTGGTTCTGAAGGAACGGACTCACCGCTGTATTTCTGGGACAGTAATGTGTCCACATCCAGCTCCACTGGGTTGCTGGTTCCTTTCTGGCAGCACCAAGCCTGCTTGAAGTCCTGCGCTCGGGGGTCAGTGGGATCTAGGGCCTGGACTGAGCTCCAGGGGGTGGAGTGAAGTTCCAAGAGGTCAGAGGTCAACCCGTCCCTCACGAGGAGGATGCGGAAGTCCCACACAGCATCTGAAGGAGTAAGTAAAACCTTTCAGGCATCAGATGGTTTATTTAGACGTGTCGTGATGCTTGTTTTGGTACTTTTGTCTCTGTTGAAGCGGAGCAGCCAGTCGACAGCTGCTCCCCACAGCAACAGCACCCCCTGCTGGCCACCTGGCTGCTCCACAGTCAGGACCACCTTCATCTGAACTGCAGACCTGCTGCGAGACTCGGCCTCATTTCTCCAGTCTGATAAACAAACACAACAAGTCCCTTAAGACTATTAACAGGAAATGTATTCTACATCAGACCCCCGTGGTCAAAACAGCACAAAAGAATAAAACATCTGTTAAAACATGTAAACTGTCCTGAGATTTGAAGAGGAATATCACTGCACACCTGAGACTGAGATAGTTCAGGTGTTTATGAAGGTTTTGCACTAAATAAAGATGGAACTTTGTGGAACACGGAAGATTTTTCAGTCTCTTGATCTTTAACGAGTATGTTCTGTTTGATGAGTTCAATCTATAACCTGTAAACTGGATTGGTCTCTAGTGAGGTGAGACCCTGACCCCGCCCACTGTGAGTGTCATCGGCTCACCTGGGCTGATGTGTGAGTGTGTGACATGCAGCAGGGCGTGAACCAGAGTGTTAACCCGCAGTGCTCTCAGAGTGGCGTAGGGGAGGCGGCTCAGGTCCTGTAGAGGTGTGTGGGGCAGAGACACCAGCAGGGGGCGCCGCCTTTTAATAAAACTACACAAACAGCTGAGCGAGTGAGCATCAACCTGCTGGGTACCTAAAGAGAGAGAGAAAACAAGAGGTAAGCTGAACACACCTGAGCAGATGAGGCTAAAGATTGGCTAGTTGTACCTGAAGGTGAGGCGGAGGCGTGTCCCAGGTTGAGTAGTTTGCTGCTGAAGGTGGACTGAAGCACCGTCTCACCTCTCCACCTGTCTTCTCTCATCTGCAGCCCTAATCAGGACAACAACACACCTGTAAAGGCCCACAACTTCAGAGGACTCACATCAATACCTGGTTCTATCCAGAGACCGAAAGCTGGACTGAGACCAGAACTGTAGACAGGGGCTCAGCACCTGGTCCAGAAAGATGTTACCTGGCAGGTAGAACTGTGTGAAGAGTGAGTGCAGAGAATTTTGCAACAGCAACAACTGATTTATTCAACATATGTAAAAATAAAAGTAACTTTAGAACAAAGATGTGAGACAGGTGAGGCAGGGGAGACAGGTGAGGCAGGACGTATCTGTGTGTGCGTGTGAGATAAGTTATAAAACATCTCCAGCAGTTAATGTTCACGCTGCCAGTTGAAGCATGTTCTACTTGCAGGTGTGTGTTTACCTGTGATGAGCAGGATGTCTCCAGGATTCACAGTCAGCACCCAGAACGCCGCTCGCCGCCACAGTACCACCTTCATCTCGGCTCCTGATTGGTCTGTCACCATGATGGACGCCAGAGGAAGGAAGGTTCCGGCCGACGGCCCCGACTTCACCTTCAGTCAAACAATAGGTAGAACTTCAGCCTCAGTCACAGATTTTTAAACTCTAACCAGGTGGAGTTACTGTTTGAAGGTCAGCAGTAAAGTGTCACCTTAAAATGAGGGTTTTCAAACTTATTGTTTTAATTTAATTTCTAAAATAATATCAAATTATTTTTCTCTTTGAATTTTATGTTTTTTTATCTGAGTGAAGACGCGTGTTTCCATCAGTAACCTCCAAACTCACCTTGACCTCCTTCAGGTGACACGGGTGAACCACCACCACCAGGACAGAGTATCTCCGCCCCACCGTGTCACACCTGTTCAGAGGTGTGGTTGGACTCTGAAGTCCAGCGGGGATCGAGCTGCCAGGTGCCACAGAGTCCTCAGAGATCCGAGTTCTCTTGGTGCTGGGGGATTTTGTGGGGGACTCGTGTGTGTTCATAGACTTCTGGGAACAAAGGACACCGTCTGTGGTGATCTCGAGGACAATGCCCCCCTCCTCGGCCCTTGGGGTCAGACAGGTGTGGCTGAAGAGCTCAGCAGAGGCTCCAGGAGAGGGAGTTTCAGGACTGAAGAGCTCCGGGGTGCTGGAGGAGACTGAGGGAGGGGTTTGGGTGTGTTTGGTTGGGGTCTCTTCAGGGCATGTTGCTGATTGGCTGCACTGCTTACCTTTCAGAATTAAAGCCTGACTCAGAGTCCAGGTACTGAGGTATTGAGTCTGGGATGACAGAGGACAGAGAGCAGGTAGCTGCTGCTCAGAGTCAGGTTCTGGTTCTGTTTGAGAAGCAGGAAAACAACGGTCCAGATACTCATGAACAGAAGCTGAGCACTGATCTTCCTCAGTATCATCATCTTCCTCAAAACTCCCATCAGATGTTTTAGAACAGACTTTTTTCACATGTGCTGTTGGTTCTGTTTCTTTGGTCCAGTCAGCTTCAGGATTGACCAGGTCAGGTTCTGAATTGAGATTAAACGGACCACCTGTAGTGGTTTCTCTGCACGTTCTCACGTCACCTGCCAGCTCAGCTGAAACAACAGAAACATAATTCAGAATTTATTAATTTATCTTCGTGCTGTTTCTTTTTGTAAATGAATAAGAAATGAAACATTTCTAGATTCAACATTATAAGAGCCACTTCAGAGACACAGAAACGGGTTTCAATATGTGTGTAAATCTCACCTGCTGCAGGTCTGAGTCGACCCTCTCTCCAGGTGAGCTCCAGTTGTGTCCATTCAGCAGGGGGTCGGTCTTCTCCCTCCACTCCAACTTCAGGAACAGACACAGAGGAGGGAGGAGGAGCTCCGAGGAAGATGTGGATCTTCGGTCGCTCACACATGCCGACAGCTTACGGAGATGAGAAACATCTAAAAACAACAAGGAATAAAGTGAAAATCCTCCGAAAGCTGCTGGTGACGGAGGAAAAGTAGGATGGAACGACATGAGAGGTTTTTAAACATGGATCAGGATTTTGGTCTCTGCAGAATGAAATGTCTCCGTGGGCAGTTACACAACCACAACTGACCAGTCTGGAATCAGACCAGGTTTGATGAAGGTCTTGAGGCTTGATGCTGGGTGAAGGTGACAGCTCACTGATTCCAGACCAGCAGTCTGAAGAAAGCAGGTTCCACTTGCAGCTGATAGTTTAAACCTGGCTGAGTTTGGATCAGAACTCTGGAACAGACAGAGATGTAGTTTGACCTGATGTCAATGTTGTGTCATCAACCGAATTCCAAAACCCAAATGGGCCAAACGGACCAAAAGGCCGCAAACATCAGCTCCACCTTCACCTACCTGCAGATCATGAAGCATCCAGTTATTTATGGATGAAACATCACTTGGTTTTTATGAAAGGAGTCACTAAACAAATATCAATTTTCTTGTTCAATTAACTTTGTAATTAAATGGTCATTTGAAATGCTCAATGTGAATGTGCTCGAGTATCTATGTAAGGCCCAGCAAGCAGGTGCAAAACCAGTTTAACTCAGGAGAAACATGCTCTTTATGTCCCAGGTTAGTTTACTGAAGGACTTGGTTCGGATCAGGATCCAGTTTAAAAGTTCCTTTAGCTCCTCGGTCACTATTGTGGACACTTATTTTGAAAGTCTTAACAGGATGTACTATAAGCTTTAGCTGCCGCTAGCTAAAACTTCTGAAAACAAGTAAAATCTTATTAAATTCTTCGTGACGGAAGTTTAATCCGTTCTAGGACCCATTTGTTTCCTCAGTGTCTGCTCGTCTCGTTCACAGACGGTTTAAGTGCGTTTCAAAAACATTTTGACGGTATTTCAGATTTTGAGCTAAGCTACACGGCTCCTCCACCCCGGTTTCGTTACTTTGTTCGGTTTGATTACTGGACCCGGAGCTGCCAGTGCTGTCACGCACTCAGTCCGCAGCGTGTCGGTTGATCTACAGGAAGGGGCGGCCGGAGGAGGAGTCGCTGCTGCGGGACACACTTGTCTTCCTCGTCCTCCCGCTAGTCTCCGCAGGAAGGGAAACTTCTACAAACCCACAAAATGTACCGGTACCTCGGAGAACTGCTGACCCGGGGAGCGGGTAGCGTCCTGGCGTCAGGCTGCTCCGCGGCTGACTTGGCACTCCCAGTGTCAGCTTCTCTGCTGCGGCACCGCGGCTACAGCCAGGCCGTGGACCGGGACGACGACCCGAACTTCTTCACCATGGTGGAAGGCTTCTTCGACCGCGGCGCCTCTATCGTAGAGGAACAGCTGGTGCAAGACCTGAGGACGCGGGAGACCCCCGAGCAGAAGAGAAAGCGGGTCCGCGGGATCCTGCGGACCATCAAACCGTGTAACCACGTCCTAAGCGTCAGCTTCCCCATCAAGAGGGACAGCGGAGAGTGGGAGGTGATCGAGGGGTACCGGGCCCAGCACAGCCAGCACAGGACGCCCTGCAAGGGAGGTGAGACCCGGTTCCAGGTCCACCACTGCACAAGCCTTAATCTCATCAAGTATAATATGGATTATTATATGGAGTATTAAATGGATTGTTAGAATCAGTTATAATGTGGTTGTTTGTGTTTCCAAAGTAAAAAAAAGTTTTATGGACAAACATCTGGATCTGATGAATAAAAACTGAACATCTGGAGGAATGTGGGGTAAATAATTGAGAGTAACAGAGATATAACAGATGTTAATTCATATTTAAACTTATAGGCCGAGCTCCTGCATCAGTTTGAACTCTTCATGACCAGATGTGTTAGTTGAAAACGGCTGATGCAGCTACCTGCTTCATGTGTGCGCTGGTGTTGGAACGTGTGCAGGTTTATGTGAAGCTCACCTTTATGTTCAGAGGAGTGTGTGTTTGTGTGTGGGGTTCCTCCCCTGGCAGGAATGCAGACAGTCTTCTGTCCTCACACCCAGCAGCTTCTTCTAACCGCTGAGTTCTGCATCATATTGTTTCCTGTTTTCTCCACCTTTAACTCTCCAACCCGCAGGCCTGCTGAAATCATGGTAACTCATCCTGATCTGTTAAAAAAACCTGGAGAGGATCTAATCCAGTGTGGATCAGATGGACCAGATAGTGTGGTCTCTTCTGGATCAGTTTCTGTTCCTAACTGAACCAGTGTGATCTTGTCTGAACTGACTGATCTGTTCTAGTCCAGATTTGTTGGATCAGTTAGTCTGGACCTAATAATCTGTTCTGGTTTGGTTCGCCCCTTTTTGGACTGGTTAATGTCACTAAGTCCGGACGGATCAACAGGTCTGTCTGTTCCAGGTTTAATCATTTGGATCTTTGATTTTGTTTTAGTCTGGATCAGTTTCCTCTGGTCTGGATTTTTGGAACAGAAATTACTGTATCTGTACTGGTTAATCTGTTCTGGTCTGGATCGGTTGTTTGTCCCTGTTGGTCGGTTTCATTCTGGATCAGTAAGTTGGCTCCACTTTGGATCAGTTGCGGGTCGGTTCTGGACTGCGTGTGTGAATGTTGATCTCAGTTTGTGTGTTTTTGTAACACTGTTTTTATCTTGTGCTTGTAAAACTTTTAATTTCTGGATAATCTCAGCAGCTGACTTGTTTTCACCCTGCAGCTCAGACTCAAACCAATTTGTCAGCAGAAACCTGATCTGAGTGGATCCAGTCCGACTGTGACGTCCTGGACAGGAAAAGACTCATTTTAGGCAGGAATCTGGCTCCGGTTCAGAGCTTCCTGATGTCAGTAACCGATCTGTTCTGCGAGGGAACACGGAGCTTGTTGCACGTTGAGAAGTTTGAATCTGAAGCGTGTCGATCTGCAGGAAGCTGGAACAGAGAACATTAGAGAACCAGGTTAAATGAATGTGAAGAGCAGATGGATGGAGGTCACAGTGAATCTCATTAGAAGGTTCTGATCAGCTCTGTCAGATCAGCAGGAAACCTTCTGATAATCCAGGTTTTTACTGAATTTATTGAATAATCTTTGACTTGATCTTCTGTTTGAGGAAGTCGAGTGTGAGACGAGTCTCTTCACGTTTAAACACAAATCTTAAAACCAGCTTCAGTCACATGTTTCAATCAGAAACTCAGCGATCTTCATCAAGTCTCTGGTGTTCATCACTTAACCAACATTAAACACGTTTGGATTCAGAAGTTTCTAGTTTTAGTACAGAACCATCTGAGCCGAGTCACAATCTGGATCTGCTGGACCAGGTCTGCAGGACTCGGCTCAAGCTTTGAAGAATGATCTGGATGTACAGAGTCTCCAAACTCAGCTGTTACTGTTCAACAGTCTCACCTGAACCACTATTGATTTTTATACCGGGTGTGTCTGAGCCCGTTGGTTCCTGCTAAAACTGGTTTCACTGGTCTTGGATTAATTTTTCATACGTACAAAGAAAGGAACTGGTTGAGGTGAGCGGAGTGTTTGTTCAGCTTCAGACAAGATTATATACAACAGAACAACTCATTTAAATCTCTGTGGAACGTTCCTTTAAGTAACACGTCGAAACATTTAAATCATAAGTTCTTTTAAAAGTTTTTATTCTGATTCTGGAAAAGTTTCCAGAACATCTGCGTCCAGAATCTGACCCTGAGTTCAGACCCTATCCATAGTCCAGACCCTGTCTAGAATCAAGAGTCCAGACTTGTCCACAATCCAAAGTCTAGAACCTGTCCAGACTGTTTCTGGACTTTGTTCTGGGTTTTAAAGACTTTTAGATTCTGTTGATCCGCTGGAGAGCATTTTTTAGAGCCGAATCCACTTTTTTGTCCTCCATGAGACCAGTTTTATCAGACGCATCAGGTTTTTAGCTGAACCACCTGGTTGGACCTAAAGTCGGGTGTTTTGAACCGATCGAGCTGTTTGTGAGATGTTAAAGTCTAAACGGTGACGTTTGTGTGTTTCAGGTATCCGTTACAGTCCCGATGTGTCTGTCGACGAGGTCAAAGCTCTCGCCTCTCTGATGACGTATAAATGTGCTGTCGTTGGTAAGCAAACACACAAACGTGACTTGTTGTGTTCCTGACTCTGACCTGATCCATGACCTGCTGTTTGTTTTAGACGTGCCATTCGGTGGAGCCAAAGCTGGAGTGAAGATCAACCCAAAGAACTACACGGTGAGTCGTTGTTCTCAAACCGGAGCCTGACATAAAAACACTGACTCTAATGTAACAGCTGGAAGGTGGATGGTCATTCAGTCCTCAAGCGAGTCCTAGAACTGGGAGTCTTCAGCATGACATCATCATCATCAGTTCCTGCAGGGCTTCCATGGTTAAATCAGAGACTCTCACATCTGAGAGAAAAGGCTGAGCCATCAGCTGGGAGGGAACTAGGATCTGGTTCAGCACCCTGACTGGGATACGCTCTGTTTCTGTCCCTGGATCTAAACATGTGACAAACATGTCAGAACAACAATGGAAACATGGAGTCACCTGTTGGTGATGCAGGTTCCTGTCTTTTAAAGACTTCAAGATTCAGTTCTGAGTTGAATTTATGAAGGACAGAGTTTTGGTTTGAGTCCATCGTGTCACATGGGAGTGAATAAGGTTTCTGTTTGTCTGTTTTTAGGACATGGAGTTGGAGAAGATCACCAGGAGGTTCACCATCGAGCTCGCTAAGAAAGGCTTCATCGGTGAGTGAAAGAGATTCAGTCATCTGAGTCTGAAGCCTCAGTAAACCTGATCACTTATCAAGACCTGAAGGATCTCCCGGATCAGTTCAGACATCATCTGATGATCGAGCTGCAGAAGGAACCTAACAGGTCAAAGGTCGACTTCCTGTTAGCTCTCGGTTCCCAGCAGCTGTTTTTTGATGTTTTGGTGATATTTTGACTGGTGGTGAGGCTCAGAGGGCTGTTGGGTGTGTAAGACTTCACTGGACCACGACTCCTCGTGTGATGTTTGTGTTGCATTTCAGGACCCGGCATCGATGTTCCTGCTCCTGACATGAGCACCGGCGAGCGGGAGATGTCGTGGATCGCCGACACATTCGCCACCACCATGGGACACTACGTAAGTAAGAGAGCTGTAAGAACAGGCGTTAGACACGAAAGAGATTAAAATCTAACATAGTCCAGAGAAACCTCCTGACCCGGTCCTGTTCAAACCTCCTGATCCGGTCCTGTTCAAACCTCCTGATCCGGTCCTGTTCAAACCTTCTGACCCGGTCCTGTTCAAACCTCCTGATCCGGTCCTGTTCAAACCTTCTGACCCGGTCCTGTTCAGACCTCCTGATCCGGTCCTGTTCAAACCTCCTGATCCGGTCCTGTTCAAACCTCCTGACCCGGTCCTGTTCAAACCTCCTGATCCGGTCCTGTTCAAACCTTCTGACCCGGTCCTGTTCAAACCTTCTGATCCGGTCCTGTTCAAACCTTCTGACCCGGTCCTGTTCAAACCTTCTGACCCGGTCCCGTTCAAACCTTCTGACCCGGTCCCGTTCAAACCTCCTGACCCGGTCCCGTTCAAACCTCCTGATCCGGTCCTGTTCAAACCTTCTGACCCGGTCCTGTTCAAACCTTCTGATCCGGTCCTGTTCAAACCTCCTGCTCCGGTCCTGTTCAAACCTTCTGACCCGGTCCTGTTCAAACCTCCTGATCCGGTCCTGTTCAAACCTTCTGATCCGGTCCTGTTTAAACCTCCTGATCCGGTCCTGTTCAAACCTTCTGATCCGGTCCTGTTCAAACCTTCTGATCCGGTCCTGTTTAAACCTCCTGATCCGGTCCTGTTTAAACCTCCTGATCTGGTCCTGTTTAAACCTCCTGATCCGGTTCTGTTTAAACCTTCTGATCCGGTTCTGTTTAAACCTCCTGTTCTGTTTAAACCTCCTGATCCGGTCCTGTTTAAACCTCCTGTTCCGGTCCTGTTTAAACCTTCTGATCCAGTCCTGTTTAAACCTCCTGATCCGGTCCTGTTCAAACCTCTTGATCTGGACCTTGTTTCTGTATAATTTCCTTTTAGCAGTTTGACTCCAGTAATCTCTTAAAGAGGTTCTGGATCATTAGTTCTCTGGACTTTTTAAAGATTTGTCTGATAGTTTTCTCTTGGTTTGAGTCCAGTTACTTGTTGGATTGTTGCACTGAGACGTGCCGGTTTTAAATCTAACAGTACGGGAATAAAGCTGTCCTGAAACTAAAAGCATCAGGATGGAATCTAAATTTTAAAGCGTTTTTAACTAATTTCTTTATGTTCTGCTTTTGTCTTTTCTTTATTTGGTGTCTCTGCTGTCTGACCTGAAACTGATCTAGATCTAAAAACATTAAATAAAAAACTCATACATAAGATATCAAACAACCACAATGTGGAGAAACACCATTTAAACCCAAAAGAAATGGTTCAGCACCAAATCCTCACACAAAGATATGAAGGTCCTTACATCAGGTAGCAACACCTGTTACCTGGAGACCAGTCCAGGTGGGAACCTGGTGAAGCTGGTCTTCATCCTGATTCCTCCTCACCTGTGTGTTTCTTCATCCTCAGGACATCAACGCTCATGCCTGCGTCACCGGGAAGCCCATCAGCCAGGGAGGAATCCACGGTCGGATCTCCGCTACCGGTCGAGGAGTCTTCCACGGCATCGAGAACTTCATCAGCGAGACGTCCTACATGAGCCAGCTGGGGATGTGTCCCGGCTTCAAGGACAAGACCTTCGTCATCCAGGTGCACTCTGTCTTCATCACCTGCAGGAGTCAACAGACTCCAGGAGATGAAAGCCTGTTGTTCTCAGTGGGATCAGGGTCTTGAACAACCACAGAGACACAAAACAAAAACAGTAAAAAGACTCAAGCTTAAACATGTGGGTTAATGTGCCCTCTGTTGTGTCTGCAGGGTTTTGGTAACGTGGGTCTTCACACTATGCGTTACCTTCATCGCTTCGGCGCAAAGTGCATCGGAATTGCAGAAATCGACGGCAGCATCTGGAACCCTAATGGGATGGATCCCAAAGAGTTGGAGGACTACAAACTGGTCTGTACTGGTTTAAAGTATTCTGATAAGTAACTGATAGAGACCCAACAGGTAGCATACTGCGGTTCTGTTCACCACCTGCTGGCAGAACAGTGTCACTACAGTCTTTAGTCCCATTTCTGCTCAACTTCAAGTCCACAAACATCCTCCATGTTGTTTATCATGTTGTCAGAGAGTGTAGTTGGTCATCCGGTAACAGGATTATTTTCGGTTTCCAGGCCAACGGGAGTGTTGTTGGTTTCCCAAACTCGACACCGTATGAAGGAAACATCCTGGAGGCCGACTGCGACATCTTGATCCCTGCTGCTGGTGAGAAGCAGCTGACGAAGAGCAACGCTCACAGGATCAAAGCCAAGGTGTCGATAATCAGACAGGATGTTTCATGTGTTGTGAGTTGGGAAACTGATCTGGAGTCTGTTTGTCTCAGATCATTGCAGAAGGAGCGAACGGTCCGACCACACCTGAAGCTGACCGAATCTTCCTGGAGAGGAACATCCTGGTCATCCCGGTCAGTATCACAGAGCTTGGACAGGTGTGACTCATCTACTGCAGTGTTCTAAAGCTCCTCTCCTCCATCAGGACATGTACCTGAACGCCGGCGGTGTGACCGTTTCCTACTTCGAGTGGTTGAAGAATCTGAATCACGTCAGTTACGGTCGACTCACCTTCAAATACGAGCGGGACTCTAACTACCACCTGCTGAGTGAGCACGCCGCGTCTCACCGGTCTCTGCAGAACAGCACCATGCTGATGTTTCCAGATGTTTCCTTTCATTTTGTAACCTTGTTTCTCCTCAGTGTCGGTTCAGGAGAGTCTGGAGAGGAAGTTTGGAAAACATAGCGGCTCCATTCCCGTCATTCCCACCTCTGAATTCCAGGCTCGGATCTCTGTGAGTATAATCAGTTCTGGACTCTTCATCCTCGTCATCCTCCGCTGCTAGACTCAATGTGTTCTGTGACAGGGAGCATCAGAGAAGGACATCGTTCACTCAGGTCTGGCCTTCACCATGGAGCGCTCTGCTCGGGTAAAACACGTTAACATTGTTGAAATTGTACTTTTTGTTTGCTTTTTCTTTGTAAGGACAAATTTCACAGACATTTCTTGTTGTTTCTCTTGTCTTCTTCTTCTCTGTCCATCCTTTCCCTCTTCTTCTTCTTCCACTTTCCAAACGCAGCAAATTATGCGAACAGCCAACAAGTACAACCTGGGTTTGGACCTGCGGACGGCGGCGTACGCCAACGCCATCGAGAAGGTGTTCAAGGTTTGCGTTGAAGCCGGCCTCATCTTCACATAAAGTCACCTGCGTCTGAAAGTCGTGGGTTTGTCTGCTCATCCGTTCTTCTGTGTCCCGTCTCAGGATTTTATCTGGTTTATTAATCCAGTCTTAAGTTTCAGATTCTTCATCTTGATGCTCCTCTTCCTCTCTTCTTCTTATCTGATCGTTAATAACCAGAAAATGTCGGTTTTTAGCTTTAATGACTCAGTGAAGCACCAAGCTGTGGATGAAACCATGTGGACGCCCTCACTCAAACCATTAAAATCACGTTCTTCCATTTGTTTGTTTGTTTCAGTCTGAAACAACAAAATATGGTTTTAGACCCGATTATTTCTGATATCAAACATTTGGTGTTCTGGTTTGTCAGGTGATGAAGATCCACTGGTCTGATCTGTTGGATCCGGTTCTGTTTGACCCAGTTTTAGTCCACATGACTTCACTCACAGCAAAACTCACTTTTCATGTGCCTCTTTAAAAGTTACTCAGTTATTTTATCAAAGAAAAATATTCTGGTGCTTTTTTTTTTTTGTTCTGCTCATTTATTTTCTTTTATTGTATCTTATTTTTTATTAATCGTCATCAATTAAATCCAGTTTAAGAACAGCACAAATATATTGCAGGTAACATTTAGTTTTATCGTTGATCAGTCGGAAGGCGACGGCTGAGTGTTTCACCCAAAATCCAAAAAACTTCCAAAGTCATTTTATTTTATGTCATTAAAGTAAATGGGGTCAGTCAGCTGATCCTCAGCTGATTCAGTTATCTGATAATTAAATCAGCAGGTCTGTTAAAAACCCTGGGACGTTAAATTTTTTGTTTAAATGCAGAATTAAATTTTTGCACATTTGTTTATCACAGTTGATCTGATTTTGATCTCTACAGATTCTACAATATTAAAGGCTGGGGGGGGGCGTGTCCTCAACATGCCGGCCAATTAAAATTCAGCAAAGCTGACCAATCAGAGCAGACAATAAAACAGCTGTGAACTAAAAGCACTTTGTTTCCTGCTGGTTTTCAGATTGAGAATGTAAACAGCTGTTCAGAAAGCAGAACCAGCACTTAGATTGTAAAAGTCAAACTCTGTGACTGACAGCAGAATAAAGTTCTGAACTTCACCTGAATGTTTGAAACATCTGAGACATTTTTCTGACCTTTAAATGTTCAGATCACCTGATCACTTGTAAACTATGCAAACTCAGATTGTTTTTCAGGGTTTCAAACAACCAGTGAAACTGGTAAAAAAACAAAGCTTATCTCAGGGTGGGGGGGGGGGGCTTATGTCATGCTGCTTCTTTATTTCCTGTTTCTGCTTCAAGCTGCTCAGATTCTGTCTGCAGGTTTTTATAGTTTTATTAAGAGATATAAAACTGAAATAAAGAGAAGGAAAGAGACGCCTGTGTGTTTTATTGCAGCCCAAATGTTTTTTCCACATGTTCATTCCTTTACAATAATCCAGAAATACAGTTTGAGCTGAAACCAAACCAGAAATAAATCCTTCAGCTACTGTGTGGAAAAACATCTCGCTTGTTTACTTAGTGGGAAAGATTTAGAACTCGTCAGAAGTTTCAGATCAACACGAAATGAAGTTAAATCATCAGGAAACACTGGAGGTGGACTTTGTTTAGCAGCCAACGTTCTGTACCATCACACTTCATGCTCCATGTCTGAAGCTGTTCATATTGGTGTTTCAAAACCAAAATCTTTCCAAATAAGGTCCATTTAATTAAAAATTGATTAAGAAACAGATAAATCCCAGCAGAATGATCGTCTGAGCAGCAGCTCCTGGTCTTGGTTCCTCCTGGATTACAGGTGGATCATCTGGTCGTTGTTTTTAAAGAAGATCTTTCTGGTTTTAAGGCTAAATTAAATTTAATTAACTCGTTATTTTATCTTAGACGATTTAAAAGCGGCTTTTTCCGTTTCATCACATTTTCGTGCATCTTGATTTGGATTCTGTTAGATCAAAACGAACATACCCTGTGGGCGGAGACTCTGATCCTGCTTCTACCAATCAACAGACTGTATTTGCCACGTGGCTCCGGAATTCCCCTACAGAATCCGGGGCTTTCCGACTGCACTGACAGCCTGTGGTCACCATGACAACAGAGCTGCACGTCATCAAGCTGGAGGAGGAGAGCGCAAAAAGACTTCCAGAGCAGCGGAGAATTTCTAAATAAAAGCGGCTACAGTTTTAAAGTTTTACAACATGAAGTCCGCAGATTCCAGAAGACCGTTTAAAATTTATGAAATTTCATGTAAGTTGTTCAGACTGAAATCAGCAGCTGATCTTTACTGTACAAAACAATTCCAACAAAATGACTTAAGCTTTTCACTGTGTCTCTACAAACGTTAAAACCACGTAAACATCTGAAACTATATCAAACTGGAATAAGATTTCATATGTTTGTAAAAGATTGACTTCAGTCATTTCATGTGTGAATATGTTCAACATAATCAACAGACACAAATGAACACAACAAATAAAAACTAAAAAAAAAAAAAAAAAAAAAAAAAAAAC
>SSNP01000006.1:2628190-2649631 GCA_006937955.1 Pachypanchax playfairii | reverse complement strand
AAAAAAAAAAAAAAAAAAAAAAAAACAACCACTTACACGCATACACATTTAATTTTGAAAATCCCAGAACGGAAACGAGTCAGCCTTGTTTTCTGGTTTGATGTTCGGTTTAGTTCGGGAGTTTTTCGGGGAACCAGAGGTTGACGGACGGAACGGAGACAGTTTGCAGGTAAAACTTACCTTTTTTATGATTTATTGCGTCACAACGCTACAGTTTTTGGGGACACAAGCTGATTACACGTTTAAACTTCAAAATAAAACTAGAAAATCAACTGAATTTGCTAAAACGAACAGAAAACATGAAGTTCCGTCTGAGTTAAAGCGAGTTTTACAGCGGATTAAAGCTGGTTTTAGCCCCGCTGGTTGAGTAAACACTCATTAATATGAAGTTTGACACATTCTGTGCTGCTACTTTCAGATTCCTGACGTTTGTTAAAAACAATGTGTAAAAGATGTTAAATGACTCAGATATCAGCTGATCTTTAATGTAGATAAGTTTTTTTATTTGTGCTGAAGAACTTCATCACCAGTTTGATAATTAAACCCATAACTCTAGTTAAATCTTTGAGTTTAAACTCTTTGTTTGTTTTACATCAAACACTAGTATTTTTGTGATGCAACATTTAATCTAGGTGAGTTTGGAAAAGCATCAGAACTGGACACTGCAGATACTCAGGACGTGTGAAGGTCTCACCTGGACATGTCCTCATGGTCCAGGTGCCTCTGGTCTTCAAGTCACACTCTGACGTTGGATCTGGAAACTGATGCTGATGCGAACCAGGTTTAACCAGAGTTAGAGGGTTTGGCTTTGGCAGCTGATGCTGCATCATTTCTGACATCCAGCAGAACAAATCACAGAAAACTTCAAGAAGTTTCACTTCCTGGCTGGGACACGAACATCAGCTGATTCATGTCCCAAATTAAATGAACTGCTGATAACATTCAGAGTTCAGAGGGTCAGTGATCGAGTGAACGAAGACAAAGGCTTTACGTGGACCCGGTTATGTGTTCAGAACTCTGCAGGTCTCTGTGGTCTGGTTATGTGTTCAGAACTCTGCAGGTCTCTGTGGTCTGGTTCTGTGTTCAGAACTCTTCAAGTCTCTGTGAGCTGGTTCTGTGTTCAGAACTCTTCAGGTCTTCGTGGTCTGGTTCTGTGTTCAGAATTCTGCATGTCTTCGTGGTCTGGTTCTGTGTTCAGAACTCTTCAGGTCTCTGTGATCTGGTTCTGTGTTCAGAACTCTTCAGGTCTTCGTGGTCTGGTTCTGTGTTCAGAACTCTTCAGGTCTTCGTGGTCTGGTTCTGTGTTCAGAACTCTTCAGGTCTCTGTGATCTGGTTCTGTGTTCAGAACTCTTCAGGTCTTCGTGGTCTGGTTCTGTGTTCAGAACTCTTCAGGTCTCTGTGATCTGGTTTCTTGTTCAGAACTCTTCAGGTCTCTGTGATCTGGTTTCTTGTTCAGAAGCTTTTAAAATCCTCAGTAGAATCTGAATCTGTGTGTTGAAATGGGTTTGATGGTGTCGGGATTGGGATCAGGATCCGGATCAGGATCCGTGTGACGAGACCGCTACCTTCTTGTCAGTTTCAGAGATGCTTTGCTAACAGTTTCCATTTGTTTTCAGTCTTTGTGCTAAGCTATGCTAACGATAGATTAAGTTGATTTGAAACATGCAGTAAATGTTCCTCCAACACAGACAGCAGTTTGTTGTTTGTTCTAACACGCTGGAAATTCAGGATTGTCCCATAATATGAGAGGAGGAGGAGGAAGAGGAGGAGGAAGAGGAGGGTGGAATTTCCCTTCACTGAGCGCAGAGTCGACTCAAACCGACTGATTAACTCTGAGTTTATTGTCCACAGGAAAATCCCTGAAGGAGGAAACCTTCGCCCACGGGGATCTGAACCTTCATCAGTGTCATCCTCATCATCAGTGTTTCTGCTGAGTCATGGCTGGAGCTCTGAGGTACGTGATGAAGCTCATTTCATTCAGCTGCTGCATTAAAGGTTAGAGGAGAAAAACAAACAGAACAGGAAGAAGCCAAATAACATGGAGTAAACAAAACAATAAGAAACAGCTGGCAGGCTGGTGCTCAGATACCTGCTGATGGGATCAGGAGGTCGAGGTTTAACCTGTTCTTCAATCAGCTGACAGATCAGCAGCAGGTGAAGGCGTCAGGATTAAATTTATAAGCACCTGGAACACGGGTCTGTGTTTCTGACCGCTGCAGCCAGACACGGAGCCTGGAACCCCTGAGCCTGGAGCCTCTGAGCCTGGAGCCTCTGAGCCTGGAGCCTCTGAGCCTGGAACCCCTGAGCTCTGAGCCTGGAACCTGGAGCCCCTGAGCCTGGAACCCCTGAGCTCTGAGCCTGGAACCTGGAGCCCCTGAGCCTGGAACACCGGAGCCTGGAACCCCTGAGCTCGGAGCCTCTGAGCCTGGAACCTGGAGTTCCTGAGCCTAGAGCCTGTGAGCCTGGAGCCCCAGAACCTGAAGCCCCTTAGCCTGGAACCTGAAACCTGGAGTTCCTGGGCCTGGAGCCTCTGAGTCTGGAACCTGGAGCCTCTGAGCCTGGAACCTGGAGCCTCTGAGTCTGGAGCCCCAGAGCCTCTGAGCCTGGAGCCCCAGAACCTGAAACCACTGAGCCTGGAACCTGAAACCTGGAGTTCCTGGGCCTGGAGCCTCTGAGTCTGGAACCTGGAGCCTCTGAGTCTGGAACCTGAATCCTGGAGCCCCGGACCTTGGAACACACAGAGAAGAGGGTCATGCTTCACCTGCCTGTTTAGTCAGAGGACCTGGTGGTGTCTCACCTGTCTGTCCCAGCTGTGGGACAACGTGTGTGAGTGACAGTCTGTGAATTATTTTGTGAGTCAGAGTCTGATTCAAAGATGTTTATATACACGTGCATGGTCTATTAAAGTGCACGTTACTTCCCATCAGTGTTTGGGTGGATGTTTGGACCAGCACGTGGTTCAGATGTTGTAGCTGCTTGTTTTTCTGTGAAGTTCAGTTTTATCTCGCTGACTCGTGTTTGCAGCAGTGGGGGCGTTACCGTGACGACACAGATGAACAGAAACGCGTTGCTGAGCTGTTTTCACAGAAACAACAAAATAAAATCACCTCTGTGGATTCCTGCTGACTTCCCCGTTGGGTTTTCTCCTCCTTGCGCTGAGCTGGTTCTCTGCCTTCGATTGGCTGGTGCTGTCAGAGGGGGCCGTCCCGCCGCCGTGGGGCAACTGAGCTACAGATCAGATCTGAGTCAGACTGAATTGACTGAGGCGGGGTTTTCTTCAAGCAGAGATACAGGAAGTCAGAAATCACCAGAGAGACAGCAAACCGAGGGCAGAGGAAGTAAAGAGGAATGTGACGAGTCAGGTCACTCTGAGTCCGACTGCTGCAGGAGGTGAACTGACTGCTTCGTCTTTAACTTCGCTGCAGGTTGGTTTATTTCACTTTATCCAGGATTAGAAGTTACATGCGGTCTGTTTGGACCCATTTAAACAAACAGAACCAGTGTTGGTGCATCGTTACAGGAACGAGCACTAGCTCAGGAAAACAGGCTTTTAATTTGAAGGTTTTTACTGAAGAGATGCTGCAGCGTCTGCAGGTTAGTGGTTCCTCGCTGGTGATCTGCTGCGTCTTCATCAGACACAGAATCTGCTGGTCTGACATGAAGCTGTCTGCAGCTGTGACGTGCTCGTCTGCAGCTGTGACAAGCTCGTCTGCAGCTGTGACGTGCTCGTCTGCGGCTGCGACGTGCTCGTCTGCTGGTGCGACGTGCTCGTCTGCGGCTGCGACGTGCTCGTCTGCCGGTGCGACGTGCTCGTCTGCGGCTGTGACGTGCTCGTCTGCAGCTGCGACGTGCTCGTCTGCTGGTGTGACGTGCTCGTCAGCTGGTGCGACGTGCTCGTCTGCAGCTGCGACGTGCTCGTCAGCTGGTGTGACGTGCTCGTCTGGTGGTGTGACGTGCTCGTCTGCAGCTGCGACGTGCTCGTCTGCTGGTGTGACGTGCTCGTCAGCTGGTGCGACGTGCTCGTCTGCAGCTGCGACGTGCTCGTCTGCTGGTGTGACGTGCTCGTCTGCAGCTGCGACGTGCTCGTCAGCTGGTGTGACGTGCTCGTCTGGTGGTGTGACGTGCTCGTCTGCAGCTGCGACGTGCTCGTCTGCTGGTGTGACGTGCTCGTCAGCTGGTGCGACGTGCTCGTCTGCAGCTGCGACGTGCTCGTCAGCTGGTGTGACGTGCTCGTCTGGTGGTGTGACGTGCTCGTCTGCAGCTGCGACGTGCTCGTCTGCTGGTGTGACGTGCTCGTCTGCAGCTGTGACGTGCTCGTCTGGTGGTGTTTATTAAAACCTTTTTGACAGTTTGGATTGTTCATGCAGCTGGAAACTGTCTCTCAGTCTATCAAGTATATTTACTGTATTCAGTGTTTAACTGTTTTATGTAAAATAATTTTTTCCACACTCAAGTTTGGAAGATTCCCGTGTTCTGGTTTATGTGTGAACATCGGTGCCTGAAGCAGCTGTTGAACAGCTGTGTGCATGAAAGAAATAAATATATTTATTATGTTTCAAACATGTTAAATTCTTTTTTCAGTTTTTTTTTGTGTGTATAAAATACTTCTACAGTATTTTTGTTTTATTTTTAATGCGTGTCACTTGTCAGGATGTCTGGTTGCTATGCAGCAGCTAATGACATCATCAGTAGCTCCGCCCCCCCCCACTCCTGCTCTGGGATTCTGGGGGTTTTCCTAGACTCTACTGCTTCCAGGAAGTGACTGAAAACAGTCTGATGGTGGGGGGGTGGGGGAAAGAGAGAGAGAGAGAGTGAAGTGTCGTGTTCAGTGTGATCCTCCCTCGTCCGTCCTGTGAAAGTGAAACTGCCGCAGATTTTTGTTTGTTTGTTTGTTGGGAGTTTTAGTTTGTCAGAGCTTTAAAGAGACTCCGGCTGGACAGTTTGTTTACTCGACACACAACGTGTGTGTGTGTTTCTGCTGAATTCATCTGACAGCTGCTGTTTGTGTGTTTGTGCTGCAGGATGACAGAAACTCAGTTCATGAACTACGAAACTGATGTGAGTCTTTTCTCTTTATTTTTACATTTTACCTGTTTGTCTTTATGCTTCTTATGACATCACGTCCTGGTCGGTTTAAGAACAGAAACATGTGCAGATGTTGTTTTAACCTCCACAGACACCAGATGTGCTTGTTCCTCTATGACTTTAGGCAGCGGGTCTATCTGCAGCCATGTTGCACCACTCTCCACACGCACAGTTACACTTTGAATTTCACAAAACTGTAAAAACAAGAAAAGCACATTAGAATGAATTACATGAAATATAAAGTCAAATTAAAAATGTAAAATTCTGAAGCATGTGTTTGTGTTAAAGATAAACCAGAATGAAGTTCAGCTCTATTATTACATTTATTTAACAGATTTTATTTTTTTTAAATCTTGTTAGAATTGAAAGTTAAAACCTATAAAAAGTTCTTCCAGTGAACTGAACTGGGTCAGTATTCTGTCACTCAGCTCTCATTTTACTGGAAAATCTTTCATCACAGTCAATTTTACTTTAAGAGGAAACAACGTTTTAACAAAGTGAAGATGATTTGCATGTTTCCTCACTGTCAGGAAGAACGTAGGAGATTTAAGTTTCATTGTTTCTGAATCTAAAACTCGTCTTTTCTGAGTCCAACTTCTCTGTTCAGTAACTGGTTGCTTATTTATTCTTATTCAAAGTTTAAAGGAGAACTTTCAGATGACTTATTGTACAAAGTCTGTCACAGATGGAAGAACCTCAAGCTGAAAGCAGAAGAGAATGATTAAAATAATTCAGTCTCGTTTCCCTTCCAGCCTGATTATTAATGTTTTATTCATCAGAGTGTGAAGAGAATTCATGTGATAATTTACCTAATGAGTCACATTGTTACCTGATAGCGTGTCACACTCTGATCGACAGCGAGTCTCTTCATGTTCTGATAATGACTGAATGAAAGTCAACGTGTGGAAGATGTTTATGAATTTATCCCTCTGACTGATGTTTTTCTTCTTCCTCAGCTGCCGCTGAATTTGATGCCATATGACTACATTCCTCCAGTGGACATAAAAACTGAGCCCTACATACCTGAGACAGGTGAGACTCAGACATATGATGGTGATGTCACTGTGTTTCCTCATGCAGATTTTCAATTCATTAAATTAAAGAAATTTTATTTTTCTGCCCGTTTTGTTTTCTGTAATGGCATTTGTAAAAGTTAACTGACAGAGATTATGTTCTGAAATGTTCTGAATCCTGCCAAAACAGTTCTTTATTGCTTTGCCCGGTCTCTGACCCACTCCCTTCTGGATCCCCGACACATTTCCAAACCTTCGACATGTTTCCGAACCCTCGACACGTTTCCAAACCCTCGACACGTTTCAGAACCCTCGACACGTTTCCGAATCCTCACCCCGTTTCCGAATCCTCGACACGTTTCCGAACCTTCGACATGTTTCCGAACCCTCGACACGTTTCCGAACCCCCGACACGTTTCCAAACCCTCGACACGTTTCAGAACCCTCGACACGTTTCCGAATCCTCACCCCGTTTCCGAATCCTCGACACGTTTCCGAACCTTCGACATGTTTCCGAACCCTCGACACGTTTCCGAACCCCCGACACGTTTCCAAACCCTCGACACGTTTCCAAACCTTCGACATGTTTCCGAACCCTCGACACGTTTCCGAACCCTTGACACGTTTCCAAACCCTCGACACGTTTCCAAACCCTCGACACGTTTCCGAACTCTCGACACGTTTCCGAACCCTCGACACGTTTCCGAACCTTTGACACGTTTCCAAACCTTCGACACGTTTCAGAACCCTCGACACGTTTCCGAATCCTCACCCCGTTTCTGAATCCTCACCCCGTTTCTGAACCCTCGACACGTTTCCGAATCCTCACCCCGTTTCTGAATCCTCAACATGTTTCTGAACCCTTGACCCATCTCTGAATCTTTCTGACCCATTTCAGACATTTGATGAATTATTCCACATATTTTATCACTATGAAGATGTTTTGACTCAAGTCACATCAGCGTTTTACGTGAAACACACAAAAAACAGATTTCTACAAATATTATCCAACTTTTTTAAAAGGCTCCATCAAGAAAACGTTCAGATCAATTGCAGCTTTTCAAGGGAGTGACATCATGTCTAGTGATAAATCTGTTTTCAGGTTATAAATATCTCTGATGTAACTAAATGACAGAGGCTCCAGTTTGGTCGTCAGAAACTGAGACCGGACCACGAGATGGAACAATTTGTAGAAATCCAGAGCTACACTTTCTATATTTTATTCAAGGGGGGAAACCACGTCCTCACCCCTTTATTACACACAAAAAACCCAAAAACTGATTACCCAAAAACTGATTTGGTTAAATTCAGAAACTTAGTCATTGTTATAGTTCAGTTTCAGGTGTTTGATGTAGGTCTTTGTCCACACTAACGTCACCTGTCTTTGTGTTTTAGCTCACGGTCCTTATATTCAGATCATCGAAGAGCCCAAACAGGTGAGTTGTTACTTCCTGAACAAACAGTGAATGTAATGGTGTTCCACAGGGATCAGTATTAGGCCCACAGTATGGTACAAGTTATGATTTAAATATAATGATGATGCGTCTTGTTTTCAGTGAGCTCACAGGATATAACTGTAAAAACTGATTACTGCCAGAGGTTCTTCATAATATAATTTACTGAAGAAAAATCAAATCATGCTTTTGTTTCAAAATTATTTTATGATTTATTAAGAACAAAGAGAAACCTGAACATGCCAGAGAATAAATGTCAGTTCAAAGATATAACGTATTTATTATTATTACAGAAACAGAAATATTATTAAAAACATTTAAACTGAATCATAAAAATTTTAAATAAGAATTTAACATTTCTGCCTCAACAGCAAAGATGTAAAAGCTGTAAACAGCAGATCATTTCATATTCTTCATAAATATTGATTTATTAAAATATTTCATTTTATAGTTTGTACCTCATGATCTCCCTGTTTAAAAGATTTGACATGGAAATAAATAAATAAAACTCCTCGTCAGAGAATCTGAACGTGTTATGGACAGTTTAAACAGGGAGCTGTGAAGGAGGAAAACGCTGATCTTCAGCGGGAACAAACAATAGTGAAAACACACCGATCATGTCGGTGACTCGCCCCAGCAGGTTCGTCCACGTGTCGCTGCAGCAGTCACTTCCTGTTATCCAGGGTTTTCCCAACAGTCATTTACCAACATGCAGCTGAGACGAAACATTACTGCTGCTCACAGTCACATGATTGACAGTCTGTAAAACAGGTCTGTCAGCACCTGAACACCTGCTGCACATGTTCTGTTTGTAATGACTCGAACAACAAAGACCTTCAGAAAGTCTAAAGAACCACTGATCCACTTCTAAAGATGAAAGAACGTCTGACTGCCGAGAAGGAAATTGGAAAGAAAACAGGTCCAGATCAGGTGGTTTTACCAGGACCAGGTTCTGAAAAAGTCTGCAGTGTCAATCTCTAACATGAGTATTAAATAATAAAAATGGATCCACCATCAAGCTGAGAAACTGTCACCTTAACAGATGTGATGTTGTGTGTCTTTCTATAGAGGGGTTTTCGTTTCCGTTATGAGTGTGAGGGTCCATCACACGGCGGGCTCCCAGGGGCCTCCAGTGAGAAGAACAGGAGAACCTACCCGACTGTGAAGGTGGGTCACAGCAGAACACAGGCACCAGAGAGGAGTGTCCAATCAGAAACAACTTCCTGT
This sequence comes from Pachypanchax playfairii, assembly GCA_006937955.1. Taxonomy (NCBI): domain Eukaryota; kingdom Metazoa; phylum Chordata; class Actinopteri; order Cyprinodontiformes; family Aplocheilidae; genus Pachypanchax; species Pachypanchax playfairii. Next base: position 2,640,851 of record SSNP01000006.1, on the reverse strand, counting down.
CGATGTGAAACAGTCTGTGTTTGTGTGTTTTAGATCAATAACTACGTGGGTCTTGCCCGGGTTGAGGTGCAGCTGGTGACCCACACTGAACCACCTCGGGTCCACGCCCATAGCCTAGTGGGACGCCACTGCAATGAGAACGGAACTTGCACGTTGGACATCGGCCCCAACGACCTCACCGCCTCGTGAGTATCCAATCACACGGCTTCAGCTGAGAGCTATAAACCAATCAGAACTGGAAAGTTTTTATCTTTCTGCTCGAGGATTTTTGTTATTGTCCCAGAATGACCAAAAAAGTCCCAGGAGGAAGTGAAAAAGTTGACAGGAAGTCCCTGAAACAGATCGTTAAGTTCCTGCTGGGATTTGATCAAAGAACAAAAACAATAATTTATGAATCTGATGATGAAGGAAAACTCAGAGTGGCAGAAACCAACAGTTCTTATTTAAATGTCTTCTTTTTGCTTCCATTCAAACTACAGAACATCTGGAACAGCTGATGAAGCTGAAACATGTGTCCAGCTGTAGTAGTTATTCTGTCTGTGTCTAAGAAGGAGTTAAATTACCCTCCAAACTCACGATCAAATGTCCAACAAGTTCCTGTCAAACATTTGCTTCTAATAGCGTTTAATAACTTCACCTGCAGAACCGGGTTTTAAAAAAACTGAATGATTCAGACCTGGTTCAGGGTGTCCGCTTGGATCTGAGAACCATTAGGATGAAGGTATATCTGACATGTCACTTCCTGTAGGTTCAGTAACCTGGGGATCCTCCATGTGACCAAGAAGGGTGTCGTCGAGGTTCTGACCAGAAGGTTAAGAGAAGAGAAGAAGAGACAGAAAGGAATGCACTGTCACCTGACAGGTACACACACCTGCACTCAAACACGCACCTGCATACAGACACGCACCTGCGCTCAGACCTCAGACATGCACCTGCACGCAGATATGCGCACCTGCACACGGACACACACCTGCGCTCAGACGCGCACCTGCACTCAGAAACGCACCTGCACTCAGACACGCACCTGCACGCAGACACGCACCTGCACTCAGACACGCACCTGCACTCAGACACGCACCTGCACTCAGACACGTACCTGCACTCAAATACGCACCTGCACTCAGAAACGCACCTGCACTCAGACACGCACCTGCACGCAGACACACACCTGCGCTCAGACGCGCACCTGCACTCAGAAACGCACCTGCACTCAGACACGCACCTGCACACAGACACGCACCTGCGCTCAGACGCGCACCTGCACTCAGAAACGCACCTGCACTCAGACACGCACCTGCACTCAGACACGCACCTGCACGCAGACATGCACCTGCACTCAGACACGCACCTGCACGCAGACACGCACCTGCACTCAGACACGTACCTGCACTCAAATACGCACCTGCACACGGACACACACCTGCGCTCAGACGCGCACCTGCACTCAAATATGCACCTGCACTCAGACGCGCACCTGCACTAAAATACTCACACACCTGCACTCAGACACGCACCTGCACTCAAATACGCACCTGCACCTAGACACGCACCTGCGCCCAGACACACACCTGCACTCAGATATGCGCACCTGCATGTGGACACTTCAGGGACGTGTCTACATATAAATACTGACTTGAATCCTGAATTTAATTAGAATTGACTAAAACATTCGTTCAGTCTAAACTGATGATGATGATGTCGTGTCCCTCTCCAGACTCTGAACAAAACTCCATCCTGAAGGAGGCCAAGGAGCTGGGGAAGACCATGGACCTAAACATCGTCCGGCTGAGGTTCACCGCTTACCTGCAGGACAGTAACGGGAGCTTCACCAGGGCGCTGAAACCCGTTGTGTCCAACCCGATCTACGACAGCAGTGAGTCCACACCAGGACCAGAACTCCAACATGAATACAGTCTGTTCCAAAAGTCCAGCAGGAATAAACCGGACTTCTTATCCAGATCAGCTGATACTCAGTTGTTTCATGAAAACCTCCTTTCAGCCTTCAGTCACACCTGAACGGACTGACTGTTGGTTGGTGAGTGACACCGATGTTCAGGTAATGAGTATTTGTGTCTGTTTCACCTGCAGAGTCGCCCAACGCCTCCAACCTGAAGATCTCCCGGATGGATAAGACCTGCGGTTCAGTTCTTGGAGGAGACGAGATCTTCCTGCTCTGTGACAAAGTCCAGAAAGGTCAGTTGACTTTATTCTATCTGACAGAATACGATCTCAGTAAATAAAGTTCTTGTTTGAAATATCCCATCATGCCTCTGTGCTGCTCCTCAGATGACATTGAAATCCGTTTTTACGAGGAGGAGGATGAAGGATGCTGGGAGGCGTTCGGGGACTTCTCACCTACCGACGTTCACAAACAGGTTAGTGTCTGATGTTGCAACAGCAGCGACGTGCGTGAGTCATGGAGGAAACAGAAAGAGCGCTCGCACGGGGAATTCCATCAACATGTCTGCTACTTCAGATTAATAATCCAGATTCAAACAAGTTTAAACAGGAAGTCAGTCTGAAACCAGATCCATGATTCCATTCGTCAACAAGTCGAGATTAACAAAACTAATCCCAAAACCTGCAGAGAGGTTTAAAAACTGTGAAAAACACCTTGAGACGGAATCCCGGATTCTTCTCAGGGTTCTTCCACGATCAGATCAACCTTTTGTTTTTGGAGTCAAGATGATTTTCAGATTAACAGAAACTTCTCGACATGATAAAATCAAAGAGAACACAGGATGGCGGCCCGTCGTACATCACACAGGAAACCACATCCTCTGACAGACGGGCAGATTTTCAAAACATCTGTTCACTCATTGTTTTAGTTTAAACTGTTTCATCATCAGCAGGAATCACCAAACATCTGGAAACAGCTGATTCCTTTAATATTTATTATTAGATGTTTGGAGGTTTTACATCTCAGCAGCATGTTTAATGATGATGAAGAACAGGAAGTGTTTCCATCGCAGTTCCTCTCTCTCCACAGTACGCCATCGTGTTCAAAACGCCGCCCTATCACAGCACGGAGATCGAGCGACCCGTCACCGTCTTCCTGCAGCTCAGGAGGAAGAAGGCTGGTGACTGCAGTGACCCTAAACAGTTCACCTACATCCCTCAGGTCCAAGGTGAGTCTGAGACACACACCTGAGCCACGAGGAAGAGAAGGCGGCATTGATTTGAGGTTTCACCTCGGTGGAAAGTCGCTGCAGATCTGCACGTTTCACCTGTTCCTGCTCTGTTTCAGACAAAGAGGAGGTGCTGAGGAAGAAGCAGAAGCTGCTGCCTCACTATGAATCCTGGAGAGGAGGGGGAGGAAGAGGAGGCGGAGCCGGGGGATTCGGAGGAGCTGCGGGAGGAGGAGCAGCAGGAGGAGGTAGGGGTTTCTAGTTAACCTAGTTAACATGTTCACGCAGGAGTTCAGGAAGAAACTTTTTAACATGGATGTTTAAACCTTTTGGGTTTAAGATGCAGAGAGTGAAAATGTTCCTGCAGGAGGTTTAAATCAGAGGAGGTAATAATGATCCTGTCATATAAATGGATCTGATCTACAATCTACACTGTGGATGAGATGTGGGCGTGTCCCTGATGTTGCACCTGACAGGTATATTCTGTATTCGGCTCTCATTAATCAGCAGCTACTCGTGTCTCGCAGGGTTTCAGTTCCACCAGCAGATGAACGGAGGCACAGGAGGAGGTGGAGCTTTTTATGGAGGAAGCTTCACAGGTTTTAACTCAGGTGGAGCTCAGATGTCAGGCTCCGCCCCTCAGACAGGCATGGCCCAGCAGCAGCAGGGTGATGGACAGACCAGCTCGCCGCTGCAGCAGCAGCTGCTTCAGCTCGGTGAGATTCTGTCAGCTCAGGTACAATCACCTTGTTGTTTATTTGTTGATGTTTACAGATTTATTGTTGTTATTTTTAGCCACGAAGCTCAGCAGCCGAGTGTCTCAGAGCGCCCGACAGACCACCGCCGCCCTGCTGCAGTACTGCAGCACCGGAGACGCCCGCATCCTCCTCGCCCTGCAGAGACACCTGTGTGGAATCCAGGATGCCAACGGAGACACGTGAGTTTCTGTCTCAGCTGATCCAGATCCAGTCCCACTCAGATTCCCATAGAAACCAGTTTAACTAGTCTGTTTCCTGTCAGTCCGTTACACCTGGCCATCATCCACCACCAGACTGCCGTCATCCAACAGCTGGTCCAAACTCTGCTGAGCAGCCAACAGAACCGGGTACTGAACACAGTCAACCATCTGCAACAGGTACGCAACTACACAAACACCTGCAGCAGGTACGTTTTTGAATGTGTCGTTTAACTGCTGCTGACTCCACCCCCTCAGTCTCCCCTGCACCTGGCGGTGATCACGCGACAGCCGAAGGTGGCGGAGCTGTTGTTGAGGGTGGGAGCCGACCCCAGTTTGGTGGACAAAGATGGTCGCAGCCCCCTGCATTTAGCAGCACTGAGTGGAGACACAGAGATGCTCCGCCTCCTGCTGAATCACCTGGGAGAACAGCACACCCACCTGGTCAACACATCAGATTACCACGGTGAGAGGCAGAGCCCATGCTGCTCCTGTGAGAGGAAGTTTGTAGATGAATGTAATAAATTGTTGTTTGTGTCTGTCAGGTCTTCAGCCGCTCCACCTGGCTGTGAGAAGAGACGGCGAGCGGTGCCTCCGCCTGCTGGTGGAGGGTGGAGCCAAAATAAACGCCCCTGAGCAGAAGAGTGGACACACAGCGCTGCACATGGCTGTCAGAGAGAACCTGTTCAAAGTGGCCTGTACGCTCATAACAGAGGTAACAAACATCTTCTGGAGGAGGCGGGGCCTGTTTTCACCTGGTTCAGACCGTTAACCTGACGTGTTGTCTCCAGCTGAAGGCTGACGTTAACGCCTGCACATTCGGAGGAAACACACCGCTACACCTGGCCTCCAGCCTGGGCTCACCAACATTCTGCGCCATGCTCGTCGCTGCAGGTGAGACAGAACGTGTTGCAGGACACGTCAAAAAACACGTAACTCAGCACACGGGTGGTTAAACATCGAGTGTTTTTCAGGTGCTGATAAGAACACAGAGAACGACGAGCCACTCTTCTTCAGCTCGTCCTCAGACGAAGAGAGCGAACCAGTTAGAGATGAGGTCACAGAGCGAGACGCTGCCACACAGTCGGTCAGACCTCGTAAGAGACCAGCAGCGGGACACACACCTCTGGACCTCGCCACCTGCCAGAAGGTAACGACTCCGGTGTTTCAGTGTTACAAAAACATTCAGACGTTCAACACATTTATTCTCTGGTTTGATTAACGGTCTCTCTTCGTGTCCATGTTCCCTCATGTCCTCGTCTCCTCAGGTGAGGAACGTGTTGGTCGACCGACAGAGTCCGAAGTCGAGTCGCCGCAGCAGTAAGAAGATCAAACCGAGTAGCAGCAGTGAAGGTTTGTGTCTCTGTGATCTTTGTGTGGTTGATTGTATGAACTTATCTAACATGAAGCTGCCGCTGCAGACACCGAGCGCTCTGCGCTGGACGAGGACACGCTGTCCCGGCTGGTGGAGCTTCTGAGTGTCGGAGACGTTCCCTGGATGAAGCTGGCTGAGAAGTTGGGAATGATGACTCTGACTCCCCTGTATCAGGAGAGTCCGACACCATGCCAACACCTGCTGCAGCACTACAAGGTAACACACTAAAGACTGACTGGACAAACTGTCTCATGTCTCATCTGAGATCCAGTTAATCTGGTCCTCTTGAGGACTTGTACTGACGTCTGCTGCAGGAGAGACTCTGACCAGAAAAACTTCACACAGACTCACTTCATTAAAGAACGAATTAAAATCACTCCCTTGGATTTCAAAAAGTCTTAAAAAACAAATAATAATCTCACCTGTCTGTGTGTTCAGGTAGGTGGAGGTCCTGTTGAAGTCCTGGTTGAAGCTCTTCAGTCTCTTGGTCTGACAGAAGGAGTCCGACTGCTGAGGAACGCTGAGCGACAAGACGACAAACACAACACAGGTAACAAACACCCTGCAGGTAACAAACACCACACAGGTAACAAACACGCTGCAGGTAACAAACACCCTGCAGGAAAACAAACACCCTGCAGGTAACAAACACCCTCCAGGTAACAAACACCCTGCAGGTAACAAACACCCTGCAGGTAACAAACACCCTGCAGGTAACAAACACAACACAGGTAACAAACACCCTGCAGGTAACAAACACAACACAGGTAACAAACACCCTGCAGGTAACAAACACAACACAGGTAACAAACACCCTGCAGGTAACAAACACCCTGCAGGTAACAAACACCCTGCAGGTAACAAACAAACACCCTGCAGGTAACAAACACCACACAGGTAACAAACACAACACAGGTAACAAACACCCTCCAGGTAACAAACACCCTGCAGGTAACAAACACAACACAGGTAACAAACACCCTGCAGGTAACAAACACAACACAGGTAACAAACACCCTGCAGGTAACAAACACAACACAGGTAACAAACACCCTGCAGGTAACAAACACCCTGCAGGTAACAAACACCCTGCAGGTAACAAACACAACACAGGTAACAAACACAACACAGGTAACAAACACAACACAGGTAACAAACACCCTGCAGGTAACAAACACCCTGCAGGTAACAAACACCCTGCAGGAAACAAACACAACACAGGTAACAAACACCCTGCAGGTAACAAACACCCTCCAGGTAACAAACACCCTGCAGGTAACAAACACCCTGCAGGTAACAAACACCCTGCAGGTAACAAACACACCACAGGTAACAAACACCCTGCAGGTAACAAACACCCTGCAGGTAACAAACACAACACAGGTAACAAACACAACACAGGTAACAAACACCCTGCAGGTAACAAACACAACACAGGTAACAAACACAACACAGGTAACAAACACCCTGCAGGTAACAAACACAACACAGGTAACAAACACCCTGCAGGTAACAAACACACACAGGTAACAAACACCCTCCAGGTAACAAACACCCTGCAGGTAACAAACACCCTCCAGGTAACAAACACCCTGCAGGTAACAAACACAACACAGGTAACAAACACAACACAGGTAACAAACACCCTGCAGGTAACAAACACCCTGCAGGTAACAAACACCACACAGGTAACAAACACACACAGCTAACAAACACCCTGCAGGTAACAAACACCCTCCAGGTAACAAACACCCTGCAGGTAACAAACACCCTCCAGGTAACAAACACCCTGCAGGTAACAAACACCCTGCAGGTAACAAACACCACACAGGTAACAAACACCCTGCAGGAAACAAACACCCTGCAGGTAACAAACACACTGCAGGTAACAAACACCCTGCAGGTAACAAACACAACACAGGTAACAAACACAACACAGGTAACAAACACCCTCCAGGTAACAAACACCCTGCAGGTAACAAACACAACACAGGTAACAAACACAACACAGGTAACAAACACCCTGCAGGTAACAAACACCCTCCAGGTAACAAACACCCTGCAGGTAACAAACACAACACAGGTAACAAACACCCAGCAGGTAACAAACACCCTGCAGGTAACAAACACCCTGCAGGTAACAAACACCCTGCAGGTAACAAACACAACACAGGTAACAAACACAACACAGGTAACAAACACCCTGCAGGTAACAAACAACACAGGTAACAAACACCCTGCAGGTAACAAACACCACACAGGTAACAAACACCCTGCAGGTAACAAACACCCTGCAGGTAACAAACACAACACAGGTAACAAACACCCCACAGGTAACAAACACCACACAGGTAACAAACACCCTGCAGGTAACAAACACCCTGCAGGTAACAAACACCCTGCAGGTAACAAACACCACACAGGTAACAAACACAACACAGGTAACAAACACCCTGCAGGTAACAAACACCCTCCAGGTAACAAACACCACAGGTAACAAACACCCTCCAGGTAACAAACACCCTGCAGGTAACAAACACCCTGCAGGTAACAAACACAACACAGGTAACAAACACCCTGCAGGTAACAAACACCCTCCAGGTAACAAACACCCTGCAGGTAACAAACACCCTGCAGGTAACAAACACAACACAGGTAACAAACACAACACAGGTAACAAACACCCTCCAGGTAACAAACACCCTGCAGGTAACAAACACAACACAGGTAACAAACACAACACAGGTAACAAACACCCTGCAGGTAACAAACACCCTGCAGGTAACAAACACCCTGCAGGTAACAAACAAACACCCTGCAGGTAACAAACACAACACAGGTAACAAACACAACACAGGTAACAAACACAACACAGGTAACAAACACAACACAGGTAACAAACACCCTGCAGGTAACAAACACCCTCCAGGTAACAAACACCCTGCAGGTAACAAACACCCTGCAGGTAACAAACACCACACAGGTAACAAACACAACACAGGTAACAAACACCCTGCAGGTAACAAACACCCTCCAGGTAACAAACACCCTGCAGGTAACAAACACCCTCCAGGTAACAAACACCCTGCAGGTAACAAACACCCTGCAGGTAACAAACACAACACAGGTAACAAACACCCTGCAGGTAACAAACACAACACAGGTAACAAACACAACACAGGTAACAAACACAACACAGGTAACAAACACCCTGCAGGTAACAAACACCCTGCAGGTAACAAACACCCTGCAGGTAACAAACACCACACAGGTAACAAACACAACACAGGTAACAAACACCCTGCAGGTAACAAACACAACACAGGTAACAAACACCCTGCAGGTAACAAACACAACACAGGTAACAAACACAACACAGGTAACAAACACCCTGCAGGTAACAAACACAACACAGGTAACAAACACCCTGCAGGTAACAAACACCCTGCAGGTAACAAACACCACACAGGTAACAAACACAACACAGGTAACAAACACCCTGCAGGTAACAAACACCCTCCAGGTAACAAACACCCTGCAGGTAACAAACACCCTCCAGGTAACAAACACCCTGCAGGTAACAAACACAACCAGGTAACAAACACCCTGCAGGTAACAAACACAACACAGGTAACAAACACAACACAGGTAACAAACACAACACAGGTAACAAACACAACACAGGTAACAAACACCCTGCAGGTAACAAACACCCTCCAGGTAACAAACACCCTGCAGGTAACAAACACCCTGCAGGTAACAAACACCACACAGGTAACAAACACAACACAGGTAACAAACACCCTGCAGGTAACAAACACAACACAGGTAACAAACACAACACAGGTAACAAACACAACACAGGTAACAAACACAACACAGGTAACAAACACCCTCCAGGTAACAAACACCCTGCAGGTAACAAACACAACACAGGTAACAAACACCCTGCAGGTAACAAACACCCTGCAGGTAACAAACACCCTGCAGGTAACAAACACCCTGCAGGTAACAAACACAACACAGGTAACAAACACAACACAGGTAACAAACACCCTCCAGGTAACAAACACCCTGCAGGTAACAAACACAACACAGGTAACAAACACAACACAGGTAACAAACACCCTGCAGGTAACAAACACCCTGCAGGTAACAAACACCCTCCAGGTAACAAACACCCTGCAGGTAACAAACACCCTGCAGGTAACAAACACCACACAGGTAACAAACACAACACAGGTAACAAACACCCTGCAGGTAACAAACACCCTGCAGGTAACAAACACCCTGCAGGTAACAAACACAACACAGGTAACAAACACCCTGCAGGTAACAAACACCCTGCAGGTAACAAACACCACACAGGTAACAAACACAACACAGATAACAAACACCCTGCAGGTAACAAACACAACACAGGTAACAAACACAACACAGGTAACAAACACAACACAGGTAACAAACACCCTGCAGGTAACAAACACCCTGCAGGTAACAAACACCCTGCAGGCAACAAACACCCTGCAGGTAACAAACACCCTGCAGGTAACAAACACAACACAGGTAACAAACACAACACAGGTAACAAACACAACACAGGTAACAAACACCCTGCAGGTAACAAACACCCTGCAGGTAACAAACACCCTGCAGGTAACAAACACAACACAGGTAACAAACACAACACAGGTAACAAACACCCTCCAGGTAACAAACACCCTGCAGGTAACAAACACAACACAGGTAACAAACACCCTGCAGGTAACAAACACCCTGCAGGTAACAAACACAACACAGGTAACAAACACAACACAGGTAACAAACACAACACAGGTAACAAACACAACACAGGTAACAAACACCCTGCAGGTAACAAACACCCTGCAGGTAACAAACACAACACAGGTAACAAACACAACACAGGTAACAAACACAACACAGGTAACAAACACAACACAGGTAACAAACACCCTGCAGGTAACAAACACCACACAGGTAACAAACACAACACAGGTAACAAACACAACACAGGTAACAAACACCCTCCAGGTAACAAACACCCTGCAGGTAACAAACACAACACAGGTAACAAACACCCTCCAGGTAACAAACACCCTGCAGGTAACAAACACCCCACAGGTAACAAACACCACACAGGTAACAAACACAACACAGGTAACAAACACAACACAGGTAACAAACACCCTGCAGGTAACAAACACAACACAGGTAACAAACACACCACAGGTAACAAACACCCTGCAGGTAACAAACACAACACAGGTAACAAACACCCTGCAGGTAACAAACACCCTGCAGGTAACAAACACCCTGCAGGTAACAAACACCCTCCAGGTAACAAACACCCTGCAGGTAACAAACACCCTGCAGGTAACAAACACCAGCAGGTAACAAACACAACACAGGTAACAAACACAACACAGGTAACAAACACCCTGCAGGTAACAAACACCCTGCAGGTAACAAACACCCTGCAGGTAACAAACACCCTGCAGGTAACAAACACCCTGCAGGTAACAAACACCACACAGGTAACAAACACAACACAGGTAACAAACACCCTGCAGGTAACAAACACCCTCCAGGTAACAAACACCCTGCAGGTAACAAACACAACACAGGTAACAAACACCCTGCAGGTAACAAACACAACACAGGTAACAAACACAACACAGGTAACAAACACCCTGCAGGTAACAAACACAACACAGGTAACAAACACAACACAGGTAACAAACACCCTCCAGGTAACAAACACCCTGCAGGTAACAAACACCCTCCAGGTAACAAACACCCTGCAGGTAACAAACACCCTGCAGGTAACAAACACCACACAGGTAACAAACACAACACAGGTAACAAACACCCTGCAGGTGTAACTCAGACATTAATTCTCCATGTAATACTGAAACTCCTCCAGTGAACCACTAGAGGGAGCTGCAGACCAGTGACACTAAAGGAAACCTTCAATAATTTATTCGGTTCATATTCTTCATTCAGAAACTCTGCAGGTGAAAACAGCCTCGTGTCCCTTAAATAAAAACAAACAAATAAAGATCCTGTAAAATTAATGTTTAAATGAGAGACATTTACATAGATATAATTATTTCTAACTCACCTTCTTTACGTTTCTGTCCAATCAGACGCCACGGTCGACAGCGGCTTCAGCAGCCAGCCAATGGAAGAGCAGGAAGAGGAGTCAGCTGTGGTCAATCAGTGATGAGCAGGAAGTGATGCTCATGATGGTCATGTGATCTGTGAGGAAACAGCAGCGATGAAGAGGAGTTTTCTTCATCGAATGGAAGTTTGTTCTCCTGGAGGCGAAGGATTCAGTTTTTTTCTGAGTCTGAGCTGGAAACAGAATCTTAAAGAACTGAAATGTCTGTTTTAAAAGGATTCAGTAACAAATGTGTAACGAACGTCTTTCACCTTCAGCTAATTTATATTTCCTGTTTTTCTGTATTAAAGAGTTGATTTTAAAGTTTTACTTCTAACAGAGTCCTTTAATTTCATCCTGAGATCAGCTGTTGAACCTCTCTAAAGACAGCTGGACTTGACTGTCTTCTCTTACCTGTCTACTCACCTGTGATGAACAAGACTTCCAAAAAAATGTTAACTTTTTGAAACTAAAAACCAGAATCATGCCTTAAAAAGCCCAGATAAAAGGTTTGACTCTTCCGTTAGCTGACAGGAAGTTAAACCCTCAACTTACCTGATATTTAACATTCTCTTTGTTAAACTTCCACAACGTGACCGAACTGTATCTTCGTGTCTAAACGGTTCTTAAAAACCCTTTTGGTTCACATGGCAGCAAAAACTATTTATTTACCAAAGACACGTGATCCAAACCTACACAGGACGTTTGATGTGGAACAGCAGCAGGTTCCAGCTCGACCACAAGGGGGCAGCAGAGCTGCTCAGTGTTCCGCTCTGTTCTGTTTGTTATATTTTATAAACACATTAAAACTTCATCAACTACAAACTACAAGGTCTGAAAAATTAAAATAAAGTAAAACTTTATAAATTTTATATGGAAATTCGTCAGATTGATTTTTCAAATGAAAACCACAATTTGATCCTTGTAACATTAAAGCAGAACTAAGTAAGTTTTGCTCTCGCTCTCCCCCTACTGGTCCCCTGTGAAAGCTCACTGTCGTAACGTTCCCCCGCCGCCGCCGC
>SSNP01000006.1:2580172-2628180 GCA_006937955.1 Pachypanchax playfairii | reverse complement strand
ACCCCGCCGCCGCCCTCCCCAACAACAACGCGCAGAGAACGCTTTTGCAAGGAGAAAGAAAAACAAAACCAAGAAAATGTCTCGACAGGTGAGTATTATTGTCATCTTTGCGCTCCTAAGGGTGGCGTTGCTAACAACGGCAAGGGCTTCATGCTTGTATTTATGTACGTGAGTGTGAGTGCCGTAAAGCAGGTTTGTTCTCGCGAGATTAGTCGGGTCCGATCCACTGAAAGTTGCAAGTGCTGCTTTCAGGACACAGACCCCGGAGGGAGGGGAGGGACCCACGAATCACCCCGCCAAGTCCTTGTTTACCCCCACAGGGACTCTAGAAAACATTTATTGAGGTGAAAAAACTTACTTAGTTCTGCTTTAAGTATAACCTGGTTAATAAAATCCTTATAAGATCCACTCCGATCATATTTTGAGCTATTTTAAAATGTTCTCAGTGCTCGTTAAATTACGACTATGGCATTTTTTAAAAATCAAAAATCACAAAACTTGTGCTGTTTTCTATGAAACAGTTTTTACATACCGCCAGTAGCTCATTAGCCCTCTGTGTGGGCGTAAACCTTGGTGTGGAGGATAAGCCCGCCCCTTTCCCCGTTGCTATAACATCTCTGCTTCTGATAGCTCTATAAGCCCGCCCATTTTTCAAATTGCTAATGAGTCACAGCGATTTAGAAGCAGAAACACTCAAAAACGCAATTTTGGGCTTAATTTTCTCGATACGTCCTCTCATCAGAAAAATACCACAAGAACATGTCAACAACACAAAAAACACGATTTTCAATTAAATGGTTCTTTAAAACTGATTGTACTGTAGTAAGTTAGTTTGTTTAAATGTGCGTGTGTGTGCATGCGCACGGGGGTTTTCGTTTTTCTTCCAGTCTGTGTTTGAACAAAAACAGACTAGTATGTTTCCGGTTTTGAAGATATTTTTTTTATTTTTGCCTCTAAATTTCAGAACAAAAACATTTTGTGTCACAACGAGCCTCACAGGAAGTGACAGTATATACAGCACAGACCGGACATTCAGGCTGCCGCGAAGCCGAACAAACAAACAAACAGACAAACAAACAAACACGTTAACAGGAACGGGTTTGTGTTCAGAATAAATAAAAGGGCTGAAAGCAAAGTGCGGCTGTATGGCTTCTTCTGCAGGTCCAAATCTATTTACAGATGAAAGAGCGTGACAACACGCCTGAAACATGCACACGCCGTTCCCCTGGAAACGGCTGTGACCTGAGTTCATCACAGACACGTGGTTCTGAGCTCTGGTTCTTGGAATATTGTTGGGCTGTTTACACATGGAACCGGTCCTGAACCAGAACCAGAAGAGGATGAAGGACTAGTTGAGGAACCAGATGAAGAAGATGGTCACATACCACAGAGGAACTGAGTCCAGCAGCGCCAGAACGGACAATCAAACTCAACAACTTGGACCTGGACATGAGGCAGAAACGGGACACCTCTGAGTTCAGCAGCTGGATGTCTGAAATCAATCATCCCAATTCGCTCCAAACCTTGTCCTCGGTTCTGTTGGTACCTTTGAATTGTGTCTCTGTAGAATGTGAACTGGGTTCTGAGGACTAGAGGGGAGACGATCCCTCACAAGCACAAACTTATAAATTGTTTCAGAAGGAAATGTAAACAATTAAAAACCAGCGAGTCAGAACAAGCAGCTTCTCTCTGCTGCCACCTGCAGGACGTTTGGTGTCGTTACAACACAAAGAGTCCCTTTTCATCAGATCTGCAGGTTCCGTCACATCGCAGTACCACTTCAGACAAGAACCAGTACCAAAGGAACTGTAATCAGATGATTTGCACAATTTTCAGACATGATCTATTTAAAACATTTGAAATTAGTGATGAGGTTTGAGGGATTGTCTGTGTGTCTGCTGCCCTCCGGTGGCAGCAGGAGGAAACTGTGAGTCAGCAGGGTGTCACACTCGGGCCACAGGGGCCACGCCCCGCAGGTTTGCAGCCCCAACATACCTGATCAGCTGTGTCGAAGCACCTGCAGGATTGAGACACCTGTGGTTCAGAGCGTCACACTGATGTACACTATTAAAGCTGAATAAACATCACACACAACCTCATCCAGGTCACATGACACAGGAAAAACAACCCTGATGAAGTCAAATAGGACGGATTCAAATGTTCCAGCAGACAAAAACTACAGAAGCTCATTAATGACAAATATCATCAGCTAAGCATCACCTGTTTGTTCATAAAACAGCTGAGATGTTTTGGATCAAATTTGAAGTAAATCAATAATCTGCAGATTGATTCTGATTCAAATTTCTGATTTTTGTCGTCATAATGATCTTCCATACTTCCTGTTTGTTTCCAGCATAAAACATTCACAAACTAATAATAAACAAAGGAGTGGAGGTATCGTGTTATTGTGTTGCTTTGTGGTTCTTTTTACATGTTCATTCAGGGGCGGGGTTTCCCAACTCCCCACGTTCAACCCCTTCCCTGCCATTTCCATACACCTGTGGTTGCCACGGTGACCAGCAGGTAGAAGCAGAGCTCCGGTAGTCCCATGAGATGAAAATAAAAATTCCTAAAACGTCTGTTACCCTGAACGTTCTGCTGCAGTCGAGCACTTCCTGTCCTGATTTTCACAACGAAGTGTCTCTATATGCAGCTCTAGACAAACAGAATGCCTACCAAGAAATAAAGCTTTTATTGTGAAGGCCAGCAGCTGTATCCATTTCCTGGATGACTGGTCAGACTGTTCACCTTCCACCTTAAAGAGAATCTTCTTTCCTGCTGATTTTGAAAGTCTCACCTGAAGTAAAAGTGTCTCAGCCAATCGGAAGGAAGGATGACAGTGAGCCACCTGTCTGTGTCTGAGCCTTACGCCGCCTCTTCCTGATTGCTGCTCTGTTTCTGGAGCTCCGCCTTCTGGTTGTTCTCATTGTCATTCTTCTTCTTTACTCCCTCTTTGATGCTGCCGCCACTCTTTGACATCAAGGACGATGATGACGCCACCTTCAGGCTCTTGGACGTCTTGGTCCCGCGTGTCTTCTCCTTGTTGGTGGCGTCCTGAGGCAGCGAGGGGCTGGAGTGTGCCCTCTGCAGGCCGCTGTCATTGAACAACCGAGACTCGAAGGCTGACAGGTCCTCATCTCCACTCGCTGTCTTGGCTCGCAGCAACATGGCGTACGTACCATAACGTGTTTTCTGAGAAGACAAGATGAAACAGGAAGTGGTCAGCGACATCTGTGATAGTTGCTATGAATCCTAATCACACAGAAATTAACGAGCTGTCAGTTTTTTTCTGCAGATAAAATGTGAGTGAATCAGTTTGAGCTGATCTGAGGACAGACGAGCAGAAACAGCAGCCGGTCAGTTGAACGGAGCGCCGTGTTCCCAACACGCCGTCTGTTTGACAGCACAAAAACTGATGAAGACGAGACAGAAGGAGCTGCAGACCTCACAGAGATCTCACTGATTCACACAGCAGGTGACAGGAGGTCATGTGACCAAACACACGTGTGAGCTGCAGATGAAGAGTGTCGTTTTCTCTCTGTGACTCAGAGGTTCTAACTGGAGCTTCAGCCCGAGTTCCTGCAGGTTTCATGCATTCTGCAGCCGCAGCAGCTTGTTTCCATGATTCATGCTGGTGGATCTGAACAACCAGCTGAACATTCAGCACCAGAATGTGTTTTTCCACCTTCAGCCTGTTCGCTGAAACACGTGAGGCTGATTTTCAGATTTCCACCTCACTGAACAGCACCGTCCATGAAAACACGAATCAAACAGAAAGATGCTCCTCTGACATGCTCATGGGTTCAGGTTCTGTGACCCGTCTCACCTCAAATTCCAGGTACTCTCTCCGGAGTTTCTGCTCCTCCAGCTCACGACCTTTCACCTTCCTGTCAGGTGTGGTGGTTGTGAGCTCCACCAGCTCAGAGGAAACTGCCCTGAACCGGTTCTCATGAGACTTGAGCTGCTCCTCCTGTCGGGACAGAAGATAAAACCGATGAAGACTCTAGTAAACAGCTGTGATGGAAACAGACTGAAGGGTTCTGTTGGTACCTGAGACAGTTTGGTGTTGGATCCTGGCAGCAGAGGACGACTGAAACGTTTCTGAGAGCCGATGGCCGCCGGGAACGGTGGAGCAGAAAACATGGCCGCCACAACGTTGATGCGTGTGATCCAGGACTGCATCTGCTCCGCGTTCCTGCAGGAGAACAGAACATGTGCTCAAACCACATGTCTGAAAACCCGATTAGAACCCCACGTGTGACTCATCAGTCTACAGCTCAACTGAAATGAGAATAGAAAAACATCTCACGGCGCCTGCAGCAGGAAAACCCTCCAATCAGCTGTTCGCAGGTAGAAGACATTCGGTCTCTTGCTGTAATCAGCTGCTCTCATGGCCAGAGAGTGATGGATGGACACGGCGTTCTTCATGTCGTCGTCCGTCAGCTCTCGCTCTGAACGGTACTCATCCTGCCGACCAGGAGAACGTGCACGCACACACATAAAAACAAAACCTCACGACTACAATCACATCAAGTCCTTTTAGTTTGAGGAAAATTAAGTTTAGAAGAATCGACCCGCAGAAACTGCAATTCACCATTTTACCACCAGAAGTCAATAAATGACAAAAAGTTCCTGATGACAACATAGAACAGATCTTCAGAACATCTGGAAAACCTTTGATACAGACCACTTTAATAGATTGAAAATATTTAAACTGGTCCGGATCAGGATGTTTTTCACCTGGAAGTAAGACGTGCTATGCTCACCATCAAAGTTCAGCTCAAACCATAAGAGAAAGGTGTAAATGTCTAAACTCCGCCCCTTGTTGGTTGCTGGGAGAATACATTCAGGGAAAAGGTAATTTTTCCATTTGCTTGAAAGCAGCATGTATCTGTCAGATTGTTGGAGGAGTGAGGGAGGAAAGAGCGAGCGAGCAGTATATTCTCAGACTTCCCGCTCTTTCAGCAGCACCTGTACAGCGACTGCGTCCACATTTATCTCATAGCAGGTAGAGAGTAACGTGACAGCTTGCTGGTTTGTCGGAGTGTTTTGAAAATAAAGCCCTGGACACATCAGCTGACAGACGGGATGTCGCTCAGCTCAACACATCCAGCTGTTACTCTGTCATCATGCACCACGCCCACTACTTCCTCTGTGAAAGGACATTAAAGGACTGCTGGGAACATAGTCCAGAACTTTTACCTTCTGCAGGTAGAGCACCAGACCCTTCAGCATGGCGTAGAAAGACTTCCAGCCACGTTTACCTCTCGGTGCTGCAACATGCAAAGAATCATAGAAAATAAAACATCAGACAAACACAGGGAGTGTTTCCTTTTTTATAAATTAGATGATTTATTTCATGTTAATGAGGTGCATTAACTAATTAATTAAGGTTCGTTTTTATGAAACTCTGTTTTTACTGCCGTTAAGTTTAAAAACAAGTAGAAGAAGAACTACAGGAGGCGTTTGGTTGCTCAGGTGACTCATACTTCTCTTCCCATCTGGATCAGCGTGGACTTTCCGAACCAGGAAGCCGCTCTTGTAAAGCTCCCCATCAGCCTGGTGAGCCACGCCCATTAGCGGGTTTCCACCACTTCCAAGCCGCTTCATGGTGTGGGAGGCGGAGTCTGTTCGCACTTCCGCCAACTCCGACATGGACTTCCTCAACTCCTCTTCATCACTTCAGAAGAAACAACAAATAATAGATGTTCTGCTGAACTTCTAGATGATCAGTTATCTCAATCTGACATCATCACCATTTTCAGTCACCTGATGAATAAGATCTGACTCAACGACAGACATTCAGTTTGACTAATCACATCAGATGGTTCTTTGATCTTTTTCTAAACCAACTGACATGAAAACAGATGAACTTCAGGCTGCAGCTTCCTAAGCATCGCCTCATCAGCTGCCCTGATTGGTTAATACAAACCATCACAAATACGTGTTGGTTTACTAACTAATCAGAGTTTTTAAGGTGGAAAAAACTTTTAAGGCAGTGCTTTTATTTGAATGTTCTGATGTGAAAAATGTATCTCCCATCCAATCGGATTCAAGGATCTTTTCCAGCTTCGCCCTCACGCCCAAATATGGTCATTTGTAGCTCCAGTGAGATGGCGTACACCAATCCCAAACACGAAGCTTCAAACTCCAAAAGGTGATGTCACGATGGCCACGCCCCTCTTTTCAAAAAACTGCATTAAACTCACTCACTGCTCCTCTTGAAGTCAAACTTTCTTTTCATTACCGTAACCATGACAACTAATATCCATTAACATGAAACAGATGCTTCCTTTAACCCAAACTCTGATTCTAATGAGCACTGACTCTGAAAAACCTTCACTCGCACCTGTCACACGAGTCACACGAGATAAAATCAATCCTCAAGGTGCAACAGACGTGTTAAAGTTGCTTCCTGTTTTCATCCAAGAGCTGCAGCTCATAAAGTCATCAGGAATAAATAAAGACGATCTTTCATTTTATTAACATAAACATCCAAACAGGAAGAACTGAAGAGTCTACAGGGAGGTTTCTCTCTCACACACACACATACGTGTAACAGACAGTCATGTGTGGGCGCTAGGACAATGACCTGTAATTACTGAGAAGAGAGAAGCAGGAAACGGTTACCACGGTAACAGGCTTAAATCAGGGAGCTGGGGTAATAACACACACTTCATGTGTTTACATGTGTGTTGATACTTACATGGTCCACTGCAGCTTCTCAGTCTTGATGGAGCTGTACAGAGTCTGCAGAGAGATCAACATGCACACACACACACACACACAGACACACACAGTCAGCTGGGTGAGACAGATTTATCATCATCAACTCGTCTTCAGATGTTCATCTCCTTTAAGATGTAAAAATCCTGAAACTTTACAATCGGAGCTGCTGCTGCTCTCTTACATCACGTGACTGGAATGTTCTGTTTGGATCTGCTCAACGTTCCATTGATTTTGTTAAGATGTTCTGAGGAATTAATTCAGCTTCAGTTGGTGTCATAATGATGAATTCCCTTTCTACAACAGAAACAACAAGGCTTTTATTGTGAAACAGGAAGTGATTCTAGTTAATTATGAAGCTGAATTAATCATGTGACACGAGATTATCCTCCAACTCGTTTGATCGAAAACCTTCCGCCAGACACGGAACCTGTGTTTCAAATCTCCAACATTCTGATGAGTCGTTTATTGGCTGCTGGTTAGAACACCATCCTTATTCTTAAACCGGGTTGTTTATTTTGTTCCCAAACTAAACAGAACCAACGATTGGTGAAATTCAAACACGCTGTTCGTACATTAAAACCTTTAAATTAGCTGTTATTTGGTTTCCTTCCGTAGTTTTATATTTATGTTCCTAATCAAAAAGCAACAGAAAAGTCTGCTGTTTCAACAGTGTTATGATGGTTCCATGAAGGTTCTACAGAACAAGCAGTCAGGAAGGTTCTAGACTCCTCGTCTCTCCTCTAACCTCAACACAAACATCACTACAGGTAAACCTCAGCTTGTTGGCTTCCAGGTTCTACCTTCTTTTTGCGGTTCTGCGGATGCTGCTGTCCATCCTGACTTTTCCCCAGCAGGTCCGGGAATGCCAGCGGCTTTAAGGAACGAGATCTCGGAGCTCTGGGATACCTGAACGCATCCGAGCCCCTTGTGTCCCGCCCACTTCGGACCGAGCACAGTGACCGTGAGCGCATGCGTCCTGAAGAGTGGATGCTGTTGACTCCGATCATGGTGATGTCAGAACCACGGAGGTTAGAGGTGAAGATAAAATAGCAGGTGATTTAATGTGACCCAGAAGCTTCAGCACCAACAAGCTGCATCAGAACCAGCTGTGAAGGTTAAAAACAGAACCAGTCTGATGACTAATTCAGGCTGGACTGATCGAGTCCTCAGAGGAGTTGGCCCTGATGCATTATGGATCCACTTCTATTCATTATGCATCAAAACACATCAGAGCTTCCTTTGGGTCAGAATCCTGCAGGTGGAATCAATCTGCTGCTCCTCAGAACGCCAGTACATACAGATTAGGATTATTCAGTGGTTCAGACAGGAAATGTTCAGGACCTGAAGTGTTCAGGCTGTTTAAGAATCAATTAGAAGATCCATCAAAGTCCAAGAAAAAGAGTTTCAAAGCGAATCTGCAGCTGGACATCTGAGATCCGTCATTACATCATTTCCTTCTACGCATGTTCATTTAAACTTCAAGTAAATTCATCGATTTTTCTACCAGTTATGCAGATCAGCAGAAAACATCGAGACCTTTGGATGTTTTTGAGTCAATGAATTAACTCGAAAGTCGTAATTCGCTCATTAATTAATGACTTTATGACTGAAAGGTTTTTCTGAAGAACATTAATTATTAGAATATTTTTCAGAAATCTGTCAAAGTTGGTTGTCGGCTCTTTGTGTCCTCTTCATGTAACAGACTCCTCTTCATCTCCTCCTCATCTTCCTCTTTATGTCTCATGAAACTCCAAACTGTCCTGGTGGTGGATTATGATCGGTTTTGCCGACGACCCGCAGGCGGTGACGTCTTTTTCATCCAAATCCGACATTTACACAAAAACCCAAACAAGTGGTCCGAGCTGCTTCTCCTGACGCAGCAACGAGGAGAATCCCGGACTGCAAATAAATCTGCGTGACGAAGGAGACGCAGCTCCCTCTCACATCCAAAAAAGAAAGGAAGAAGAAAAGGAGGGTGGGAGCACACCCACACAGGCAGACAGGGAGGCAGAGGAGGGACGAAGAAGAGGGTCGGAATAGAGATGAAGGACAAATGAGGAGGAGGAGGGATGAAAAGGAAATGAAGGAGGAGAAAAGAAAGGGATGAGCTGTAAAGGAGAAAGAGGAGGAAAGTTTCTCCTGTTGCACCCTAAAACTAGACAGAATCCTCCCTCCTTTTCATCAGCTGTTGATCTCTTCGTCCTCTAACTCCCCCTGTCTCTTCTTTTTTTTCTCCTCCTCCTCAGTTTGTTGTCGTCCTCATCCTGCAGGAGAATCCCTGTGTGGTCAGGTGAGCTCTGTCCTCCTCCCCTCCTCTTCCTCTGATTCTTCCTCCTCAGACTCTGAACTGTTGAAGACTGTTTGCACACCCTCCTCCTCCTCCTCTACCTCCCCCCGTCTCTCGCAATGCGCATTTTCTGAGCTGCAGCAGCCATTTAGAGTGCATGAAAGGGAGCTAAAGCCCGCCTCCTGCTCTTCTCAGAGCTGTCAATCATGAGCTGAATGTAAATGCAGCTGAGAGATGAAGATCAGCAGAAAAATCCAGTTGATGTTTAGCTAATTAATAAATAACTGACTGACTCATCAGGTTTAATCTGTTTTACTCAAAAAAATATGTATATGTGCACATGCTTGTATTTATGCATCATTTGTTAATTTTTTTACACATATTTTGCTTAACATTTTTACATTCATTTCATATTTAATAACATAAAGGAAGATTTCAATAAACACATTTTTAGAAGGAAAATGCTACTTGTCTCAATTTACAATTAGATTCTGCAGCACTTGTTTAAATTAATTAATATTTGTCATGTATTTATGGACATTAGATTTGTTAAGCACAATATATTAATATTTAATCATCCAGTTGTATTTGTGTCCAATGTGTTTAAGATGAAAAATTAGATCAACAAGATGTTTACGTAACAACAAACAGATCAAGTTTGTCTGAATTTAGTTGGTAAATAAAAACTGATGCTGTATTTAAAGAGTATCAAGAGGAAGTAATAGATCAATAAGTCTGAGACACAGTCGAGGTTTAATACTTTGAAGGAGAGCTGGAAGATTTTAACCCTCCATATAAAATCTGCCTGAGACGGAACATTTAACTCAGATTACAGTGTTTTGAACTACGTGGAGATGATGAAGCGACTGATTTCCAGAAGAAGAATGAGCAGAACTTTCAGGTCAGATGATTGAGCAAAATTTAAATTTCATCAAGCGGGAAAATAAACAAGACTGAATGAGTTTGACTTGAGCAACAGAACAGATCCAAACAGAATCACCTCTGGTTCTTTACTGCTGAGTCCAAACAAACATCTTATATTCCAGATCGCGTGTCTTACAGTATTTATGTTGCTTGTTTTCCCGTTACACAAACCTGTTGCAAAACAACCCCCATCCCCCCCAAAGATAACTACTGTCTGATATAAATGGTGCCGTTTTTTCAAGACTTGGCGGGGGTGCAGCTCAGGAGGAATTAAATGTTCAGGGTTACTAGTGTTACTAAAAACTCTGACAGAGATTTGAACAAGTAGCAGCGACAGTATTCCTGTTTTTGTGCCTAGTCGGAGTGCTGCCCACACACTCTGCAGCATCAACAAGCCGCCGTCCAACCAGCAAACAGCTGAAACACTCAACACACACACACACACACACACACTAAACACACATTAACAGAGAAGCATGATGATGATGCAGGTACAGAGAGGAGGCAGACACATGCTGATCACTCTGAGGTGGAAACTAATGAGTGGGAGACCAACATGCACATACTTAATCCCAGCAGTCATGAGAAGTGACAATATTTAATGTCTCAGTTTCTAGTTCCACTCTGACACACACACATGCACGCACGCACACAGTGTGTGTTACTGCTGTTGTGAGGACACGAGGACATGATTGTAAGAAGGATTTTGAAAGCAAGAAGTGAATTTTTAGTGTGATTTTTTTACATCTGAGAGACAATATCAGTTTAACGTTTGTGAAAACAAATGGGAACAATGAGATGTCATTGGAAACAATAAAAATACACCTGAGTGTGTTTCCTGTCTTTCCATCTATGTGAGGACACTAGTTTGAAACTGTTAAGCCGTCTTTAAAGGTTTCTATTTTGTGGAAACATTTCTGTTTAATGAGGACGTCTCTCTGAAGATGTTTGCGTGTATTTAAGACACTTTGTGTGTCTATTTGTGTGAGACAGTCATACCTTCAGCAGATCTTTGGGGAAGTCTTTTCCATCATTGAGTCCTTCCAGGTTGGAGATGAACTGACTGCAGGACATCCTCTTTCCCACGTTCTACATAAAAGGTGAGTGTGTGTTTACATCAGAAAACTCTGCAGCTTCATTATTATCTGTTAACATCATCAGACCTTCAGAATAAAGCTAAAAGATTTACAAGAACTTTAAGGTTCAGTTGTCTCATCACTACTGCTTGATCAGGGTTGTTGCTGTGTGTGATCTGTTTGCTGGTTACCGTGGTAACGGTATTCACTTCCTGAAGCAAGATTATCTGATATGATAGCGTCTCTTCAAATATCACAGCTGCAGTATCAAAATAAATTAGTTGTTTTTTTTACCTAAAAAATTTAAATGAAGATCTGATGATTTAATACATATCAAATTATTTGGTTTTTGTTCTTTGTAAATTATTTTTCATCCAAATTTCCCACATGTAGATATTTTCAGCACATATCAAAATATTTCAGCATCAACCTTTTAGGGACCAAAGTGGCAGAATTGCAACAGGTCTGTACCTTTAAATAACTTGTTGTTTCCAGTCACCACCACTAGATGGAGTCATGAACGAGGTGTGTTTAGTACGCTGGTAAAGACTTTCTTTTTTAATAAAGAGAGAGAAGTGGAGTCTCTCTCTTCACCGTTTTTGGACATAAAAAGAAATAAAACTTTATAATCTGCGTCACCTGGATATTCAGAAATAGATGGAAAAACTTAAATATCAAATATTTTGTTTATAATTGTTGAGAAATTTAATTTATTAAGATTCATACTGTTTTATGTAAATTAAATTTAAAAACATACATTCTTATCAAATAACGTGTAGTTTTGTTCAAAGTTGTGTGAATGAATTTTGTATTTAAATTTAAACATTTCAATTGCTTTATGGTAATTTACAGATTTTTATCTGTTTTTTGTAACTACGATCACAAAAAAAACATTTAAAAATCCAATAACATGAATTTGGTAGATGAATTTAGTAAATGTGAGATTTGTTTGACAGTTTTTTTTACTTTAACTCAAACATATATTCTTTATTAACAGACTGAAACATCAAAAGTGTTTTACTGTTAGTGACAGATTTATGGAAAAGTACAAATTAAAGTTACGTAAAGAATTAAATCATTTAAGATTCAACAAGAAATTTGTAAAAAGGAATTTTAATATTTATAAACCTTCAAGTATCAAGTTCCTGTTAGAATGAGCATAAACCATGTGACTGTCTCACAAAAACATATTTACTAAAATAAAAGGTGAGACTCACATTTCCATGAAGGTCTGTGTTCAGCAACATGACAGCACACGTCAGAGTGTGGACACTGTCTGAGAGACACAGACAGGTGAGAGAAAGACAGTGAGACAGGTGAAGGGGACATGTGACAAGTGATAGTCAGGTAAGACTCTCAGGTACCTTCAGTGGACAGACTCTCTGGATTACACTGTCTGTATCTCCTGGAGAAATGTGCGAGGACTCTCTCTCTCTCCTGAGTTTCTCCCATCAGAGCAAACTGTGTTAAAAACATCCTGAACAAACAAACAAACAAACAAACAGATTTATTTTACGTTAAAATGCCAAAATCATAGAGAACTTGAGGAAGGTTTTAATTT
This sequence comes from Pachypanchax playfairii, assembly GCA_006937955.1. Classification (NCBI taxonomy): domain Eukaryota; kingdom Metazoa; phylum Chordata; class Actinopteri; order Cyprinodontiformes; family Aplocheilidae; genus Pachypanchax; species Pachypanchax playfairii. The sequence continues at coordinate 2,615,603 of SSNP01000006.1, read as the reverse complement.
GAAAAAAACAAAATAAAAAATGAACAGAAACTCCAAAGCCTACTTCAAAATAAAAGTATATTTGTTGAGGTATGAAGATGAATTTAAAACATTTTTAATAAACACATTTGTTTCCATTCTCTTAGTTTTAACTCTTCATTTTTATCAACTTGAGTTATCGACAAACAGGAAGTGATTATTGACGCTGAACATGAGAACTGACCTGAGCGCCTGATCAATGGTAAGACCAGTGAAGTTAAAGTGACTCAGATATTCCTGCGCCACCATCTGGCTAAACTCGTTACTGCACATAGAGGAAACAGGAAGTTAAATGGAGAGCAATATTTTAAACACTTCTAGAATCGTATCATCTGCAAAAGTGAGGATTCAAAATAATATATATATATATCTCATGTTTCCAAATATCAATTTTCAAACTGATATAATTATTATAGATAAAATAGAAGTCTCTTTCTTAAAGAATAAGTTAATTATTATTTGTTTAGCTGATATAAAACAGACAAATGTTCAAAGACACTGACTTCTTGCTGAGGTGTCGAGCAACGTCGGACTTCCTGAAGCCGTCCAGGTTGTAGAGGTGTTTGGCGAGCCGTTTGGCAGCCTGCAGGTCCAGCTTCATCCCGTTAGTCAGCGTCTCTTCACTACCACCGAGAGCCAAACGCTCCGCCACCGCAGCCTGCGGGTACAGCAGCTCGGGCGGGCGGTTCACTGGACGCTCCCTGAAACACACGACAAGATGATGATGCAGGACTTTCAGGATCATCTGAAACTCTCAGCTTCCTGTTCTTAAGAGTTCCTCCTGAAACTGAAATATTAATAAATATGGGATATTATTAAGAAAAATGTGTCATGGTTCAGATAAATAGGAACAGAAATACAGATAAAACTTATCAGATTTATTCTGAGTCGAACAGGTGAAATTTATAGAAACAAGCTGATGATTTTTAAAGAGAAACAGATAAAAAGATTTAAACCACAGAACTGACAAACTTAAAGATGGTGAAAAATTAAAACTAATGTGTTTAAAATCCTCCATATTTGATCCAGTTCAGGTTCTCTCTGTTAAAAACGTTCTGATGTTCAACAAAACTGAATGTCCAGAATCGTTCTGACACATTTAGATTTTTTTTTCTCCAGCGTCAGTTGATTGTTGCCTGTCACCATGGTAACGAGACAAACAGACTGCAGGCAGTTAATGCAACACGACATTTAGCAGGTCATGATGTGATGGTGTTTTGTTCTTTTCCTGGAAACTTAAAGGGCATTTTAACACTTACAGCTTTTAAAAACATCCATTTTAAACCTCTAACAGAAACTAACAGAAATCCTGTTCTCGTATCGGTCAGACATTTTATGAAGATGACAACACTTGAAAATTTGGAGTTTAATTTAGTTTTTTATCCTGATAACAGGCTCCATCTTATTATCTGTAGCTTCTTTTATAATCTTTTACTGAAAATATTCAAACTATTAAGTATCTGATTCTCATCTGCATAAGAACCAGTTTTAATCAAACATCAAGCTGTCGGATCAGTTCAGAGTTACATAAAGATTCTAAAGCTTACGAGGTGTTTCCTTGAGGGAACATCCCATTAATGGTCTGAAACACTTGCTGAGGGTTTCGTTTCCTAATTATGAAACATTTAATAAGAAAACTTTCAAATGAGACTTTTCGTTAACTCTGTTCTTATTAGCATCTGATGATAACTAATCAATTGAATGATCAGATCCAGCTCAGTCCCATCGACATGTTTAACATATAAACAGCTGTTTTCTCTGTAAACAAAGTGATTTTCACTGAACTGCTTTCTGCAGCTGATCAATAACCTGAGAGTGTTTCTTCATCAGTCATCAATACGCTCATTTACTCCCGAATCCTTTAGTTTAACGCACCGATCGGTTGCTGTGGTGGAAACATGTCCGCTCTCCATCAGCTGGTCCTCGGTCGCAGCGCTCCGTAAACAAACAGGCTTTAAAATAAAAACCTGAAGCTGCAGCAGGAAGTGAAGTCACAGAGTGAATCAGTCAGAAAGAGGGAAGTGCTTCAGCCACATCGTGGACTGGATCTACTTCCTTTAATAAAGTCCAGCTTCCCCTCAGAGGCCGCTGTGGTCAGCAGGGTGGAAACTCAACATGACTTTTACTTTTCAGTCACTCTCACAGCTGACGGAGTTTCTTTTTCTGATCAAATATCAGAAAAATAAATAAAATAAAATCACAGCCAGAACCTGATATCAAACATCAAAGTACTGAAACAGATCCAGGTCCAGGAGAGACTTCAGACTCAACTGAAACAGGTTTAACAGGTTGATTAAGATGTTATTTTCAGCAGAACTCAGTCCAGAACCAGCCTGCAGGTCTGAAGCCGTCCAGTTTGAACCCATTCAGATGGTTCAGACATGGTAGAAATGTTCCTGGAGTTCAGAGGAACAGAAGGAACAATCGGATGTTTCTGTCACCGAGCGAACAAAACAATTCATCCAGACATAAATAACCAGCAACAGAGGAAACGCTGCTGGACGCCAGGAAAAACGTCCAGACTCAGACAGACCAGACCTGCTCAGTCCAGACCTGTTTAGTTTAGATGTGTTTAGTCCACCTTCAGTAACTAGTTTGGCAACTTGATCCTTATAGATGTACAACTAATTGACGGGATTTAAAGAGTCCACATTCAGTAATTAAAGTTCTGAAGAGCTGTACATGAATCCTGCTCAGATGTTTTAGAATTTACACAAATTTCTTCATCTGAAGTTTAAAGTTTCTTGAGAAGTTCAGAAATATCCACAAACATCCTCAGATATCAGTTAACTGGTGTGATGATCAGTTTCTGATCCGGATGCTTAAAACCTTCCAAAAACAGCAAAAAACTGGAAACACAGTCTGATTAGAGACTCAAACCAGCAACCAGGTGAGTTTCTGATGTCACACCTGCAGAGTTTAAAGCTCAGGTACGATTTATAGCTTTGAATGAATGAATGAACTCTTCACCATGAAATCACGGCTCACGCTGACGATCTACCAGATCCTGAGATGAAGGTTTTTAACTGTTTAACTTTCCTTCAACATGTAAAAAAAATGTATTAAACCACCTCGGAGTTCAACTTCTAACACTTTAGAAAAGTTTTTAAAAGAACATGTTCAACCTGAAACTGATGCTGTTGTGCTGCAATAAACTGGCTTCACTTTAATCTAATGAGAGACACCTGGTCAGACAGCCCCCCCCCCCCCCCCCCCCCCCCCCCCCCCCCCCCCCCCCCCCCCCACCTGAGCAGAGGTGGTTTGATCCTTCAGATGAAGCAGATGGTCATTGATCAGAAGGAAAACAACAAAAACAAGATCAAAAGTGACAAAACAGAAAAAGAAGAGAGAGACATGATGTTGTTTACCAGGGTGTGTCCTTCTGAGAGGAACCACAACAACCAAACCAACGACACACACACACGCACATGAACACACTAACTGAGCAGATTTCAAACCCCAGAGAGAAGATCTGTTGTTGTTTGTTCTCTGTTGTGTTTGTTTACTTCAACACAACGTTCCTCTGCTGAAACAGATTAAAAGCGTTCTGAAATCTAAACACTGTAAAGCAGAATACTTACTGGGACTATTTTCAGCAGAGGAAGAATACTCATTATGAGGAATCAGTCGATTTTCAAGCTCAACAAGGACCACAGCAGCTCCCTGAACCTGCACCTGAACCTGAACCTGAACCTGATAAATAAAGTTTCCTGATGAGTCGGAACATCAGGTTGAGAAGGTTCAGCCCAAAACCAGAAATACACAAAACCTCCAGAGATGACAGAGCACATCCATCAAGAGGATCAACTGAAGGTCACCTGACCCCAAAGGTGTCCTTAGAGCAGGGGTCTCAAACTCCAGGCCTCAAGGGCCACTATCCTGCATGTTTTAGATGTTTCCCTGCTTCAACACACCTGATTCAAATGAACAAGTCGTTAACAGGCTTCTGCAGGACTTGTTGAAATACAGAGGATTTGAATCAGGTGTGTTGAAACAGGGAACCATCTAAAACATGCAGGATAGTGGCCCTCGAGGCCTGGAGTTTGAGACCCCTGCCTTAGAGGCTCCTCAGATGAATCCACTTCAATACATTGTAAAGTCTGACCCAAAGAAGACAGAACCAGAACTCCCTGCAGAACTGATTCACTGCTGATCAGAGAACAGAGTGAAAATGTTTCTGAACAAACGAGAACAGGTTGAGCTGTTTTAACGAGCTCTGGAGATAAACTGGACTCTGTATCTCTGACCCGGTTCTCATCCAGAACATGTCTGGTTTCAGGAGCAGCAACACTGGACAGAACCACATCTAAAGACACACAGCAAGAACAGAACATACTGGGTCCACAGAATCAACCCCAAACGCTCACCTGTATACAGCCGGGTAGGGCGGAGCATACATGTACCTGTCCTCTAAGACCCCGCCCCCCCAGCAGAGCACATAACTCCCCATGATGATGCGACTCCGCCCACTATCACAGCCTACTGTGGACGTCAGAGGCTAAAACAAGCCGCCACTCAAACCACAGTGACACCTCAGAACAGGGAGGGGGAGTTGCCCAGCGACGTCTTCTGAACATTAATCTGATGACATCATCCTGGTACGACATCATCTGAGAATCTCCCACAGTTTTAATGTTTCAGAGTCTCTGATCCGTCTGCTCAAGTCTTCCTCGTCCTCCTCTTCCTCTCTGCTTCACTTTCCCACTCTTTAAAAATCTCACCGCCGGCTTTCCAACAACTTCAGAGGAACTTTGTCTCAGTGAGCTCTTCGTCAGATCTTCTCCTCCCTCTCGTCCATCAGCTGGTTCTTTTCCTCCTCTGAGAACACGGAGGTATGCGTTTCCTCCCCCAGCTGACCCGGGACGCTGCTCCTCCTCCTCCCAGCCCCCTCTTCCTCTCTTTGTCTCATCTTACCTTCCTTTCACTCCATCGACCTTCCTGAATTTTTTTATTTAGAAACTTCAGTTTTCTTTCAAATGTGATTTACACCCAGAAGAAGATCGAACAGAAACAGGAAGAATAGCTCTGTTAATGCTGCTGCTCATCAACACGTCTTTGTTCAAATGTGTGAATGAATGAAACTTTAGGGCTTGTACAGTTAAACAAACAATTAATTTAACTAATGTTTAATTTATTAATCCCTAATCTGACAAGAACAAAACATCTTTACTGACAGGATGCTGTTGATTAGAAGTCAGCTGGTTCTGGTCTGAATGGAAACATTTTCAACCCACTGAGTGAAAAGCAGGTCAGAGGTCAGAGGTCAGAACATCCAGACAACAGATGGTAAAGGTCCACATGAATGAGAGAGGATGAGGAGGGAAAGAGGAGTGGCTCTGCTTTTCTGATAGAAGTGGGAGGTCTCTCTCTTCATCCCATCTCTGGGATGCTGCCTGGATGAACCCAGCAACCCAGCAGGAATTTCCCTCCAAATGCACGTGAGCATGCACGTGTGCACGTCTGTCTGTGAGCACCGGCTGGGATCTTTGTAAAGACATTCACAGATTCAACTTCAGGAACCAAATCTGGATTGAATTTATTCAAACATTCCTCAGATCCACAGGCTGGGAATGCAGGATGTCCTTGGTGTGTGTGTGTGTGTGGGTGGGTGTGTGTGTGTGTGTGTGTGTGTGTGTGTGTGTGTGTGTGTGTGTGTGTGTGTGTGTGTGTGTGTGTGTGTGTGTGTGTGTGTGTGTATGTGTGTGTGTGTGTGTGTCTGGTTCCTGTGAATCAGAAGAAGCAGCTGTTGTTGTTGTTTGGAAGTGATCCTGTTTTTCATTTCTGAATTCTTTCACTGCAGCTCGACTCGTTTCCTCCTGCAGATAATAAAAACTGGAGTGTGTTTGAGTTCTGAGGGTCCACACCCAGTGGAGGAGTGGAACCAAGCCAGAAGCAAAACCAAAGCTCCAAACCCTCCCTGCAGCTCTCATTTCATTCTCTGAGTGTCTGACTGTGCCGGGAAGTAAAAACAGACACAAACTGAAAGACTTCACTCGTTTTCTTTAATCTCTCATTCCTCCGATGTTTGAGGTTAAATCTCATTTCACTAAAAATGATTCTGTTTGTAATTTAACTTCTAAATATGTCAAATAAATTCATTAATATTAAGTATGTTGTTTGATGGACGGACAGACAGACAGACAGACAGACAGACAGACAGACAGACAGACAGACAGACAGACAGACAGACAGACAGACAGCTGGACAGATAGATGGACAGACAGTTGGACAGATGGATAGACGGACAGACAGTTGGACAGATGGATAGATAGATGGACAGACAGTTGGACAGATGGATGGACAGACAGTTGGACAGATAGATGGACAGACAGACAGATGGACAGATGGATAGACAGATGGACAGACAGGTGGACAGATGGATAGATAGATGGACAGACAGGTGGACAGATGGACCGAGCGTTATAGGATGGATTGCACCAACAAATCATACACCTCAGTTTAGTTAATGGTTTTGTGTCTTTCTGCTTAAATTGTCCAACTTTGGTTGTAAATTTAAATTTCCTCCACAAACTAGGAATCCAGTTCCTCATACATCCTATTTATGATCTTCTTGAAGAACCGAATGTCACTCCGCAGGGGAGCATAAACATTTAGAAGAGTAACAGAACACTCTTCATTTCTTATTTCATATGTTTTTTCAAATTGTATTTTATTTTATAAAAGAATGGCTGCCGCCGCCCCCCCCCCCACCCCGACCCCATGTTCATATGTACAGGAAGAGTAAAAGACCTTCATTTGTCATGTCCTATAATATTTAGATGTAGTTTAAAGTCTTCATGGTCAGACAGACTGTTTCCTCTGCTGCCACCATGTGGCTGATCCGTGTTACTGCACCGGCTGGATTTTGTTAAACAGAATTACGTTTACAAAAAGGGATCTGATAATTAAAACTAAAATACTCTGATTCTATCAACAAATGGGTCCATTTGTCTCCATGGCAACACACCCTTAACTGAACTCAGCTGTGTGTCACCAGGACGATGAGGTGAACGGATCAGGGACTCTGATCAGACCCTAAATTCAGGCTGAAAACTAAATGCGAGTCGACTAGTGACTTTTATTTTGAAAAGCTCTAAGTTTACTTAGTTACTTTGCTGGCAGATAAACCTGAAGGTCCAAGAGAAGTAAAACTCATTAGCTCTCAGTACAGTAATCCCCCCAGTTTGGATCAGAACCTTCAGAAGGGACTCACCTGGTGCTGCTGTGAAGAGACGGGACTGAACTGGCCTTACGGAAACCTTCCTTCAGGATGGAACGGCGCCACGTCTCTTTCACAGACCGGGACCGGACTGGAGGGCTGGATTCCTCCTTGGAGCCTCCTTGAAGCCCCGCCCCTGAGATGCAGAGGGTGATTTCAGAGCGAGATGTCTCAGCACGTGAGGACGGCTCCGAACGGGCCAGCGGGGCAAAGCTTAGCTCCATGATCTGCTTGGCGCTTTCACAGATCTGACTCTGAACACAGAAACCATCACTATGACTTCCCGACCTCTAACAGCTGGTCCATTTTTATCTGTTCAGTCCGCCTCCTACCTGGATCTCCGGGGTCAGAGTCGGCAGGTCAAAGGTGAACACAGATGTGGATCCGGAGGTCAGAAGGTCAACGCTGTCCAGGCTGCTGTAGGAGGTGCCTTTGGCTCGGTGTGACTCCATGATGCTCTCAAAGTGGCGGCTGAAGGAGTCCATGTTGCCGTCAGAGGGCCGACGCGGGCTGCCAATGGAGATCGGAGACTTGAGGCCGCCACGGGCGTCAACTGATGCTTCTAAACTTCTGGTGACAAAAAGCAGACAGAACGTTATGACAGGAGGTTCCTTCCAAACAGCAAGGTGTGGATCTGGCCCAACAGGAAGTGACCTAACAGAACCGGTTAATTTTATTATTCTGGAGATATATAATTAAAATAAGCCCTGCCCCCTGTCTTTCAGGTTAGAGACCTCGGTCAGGTGGATTTAGCTCACAGATGTGGAGGATTTTAAGAGGAAACAGCTGGAGCTGAATGTAGAATCTGGACCTGAACCCGGTAAAGACTGGGAGACTCTCACCCCTTCAGCAGAAGACTGAACACCTCCTCTTCCTCCTTTGCAGCTCGCTGTCTCTGTCGGTCTCCCTGCATCCTGACACTGGCCCAGCTCACGACTCCTTCCTCCTCCTCGTCTTCATCTTCATCCTCCTCCTTCCCATTCACCTCCTTCCCTGCATCTGTTCGGAGTTTCGAGGAGGCGTTTTCGGAGCTGAAACCGTTTCCTAAAACGCTGCGATTACTCCTGAAGGCTGAGTCGGCCTCCTCGGTCACCTCAGCCTCTGCTCGCATCACCTGTAACATCATCATCATCATCATCATCATCTCCAGCCCTCTGATCCACATTATACACAGACATGTGTCATAGCACGTAGCAGCTCACCTCGTCCAGGTCGGTCTCCCGGTAGCAGCGCAGCGGCACGGCGTCCAGGTCCGTCTCAGAATATTTGATGGATCTCCAGATGATGCCAGTTTTGGAGGCGGGGCCTTGGAGGACGGGAGTAACCAGCTCCACCTCAATCTGCCGGACTTCGTGATGAGATGGTTTCTGACCCCTGTGGTCCCGCCCCCTCCTCTGATTTGCTGGCTGCAGATGGAAGGTGGAGGAAGGGGTGGGGCTGGACGAGCCGCTGGGTGGATGTGGCGTGGACAGAATTTCTGCAGGTGGCACGAGGAGAGATGGACCGTTAGATTATTTTCTAACAGGTCAGAAAAAAATGAAGTGAAATATGTTGAAATTATACTAAAACAAACATGTGAATCATTTTCAAGGATCATTTCCTGGTCGTGTTTCTCCTCAGCCTTCAGACTGAGAGATGTCATGTGATCAAGACAGAAAAGGCTCTAAATAAAGAACAGGAAGTGAGTAATGAGGCGGAGCCGCACTCTGTAATACATCGTCTTACTTCTGTTAAGCTTCAAGCTAATTGGTTTACAGGAAGCTCCAGCAGCTGCTTGTTTACTTCACTCAGTTTAACCCAATAAACACTCCAACCTTCATCAATTATTAATAAAATGGTTCCTTGAAACAGGAAGTCAGCGAGTAGATGATGATGGAGAATTTCTGAAATGAGCTTCAATGATTCTTACAGACAAAAAGAAAAAGAAAGTGCATTTGTGGGTCGAGCAGCAGCGTTCAGTTTGTTGTTTCCATTAAAACTTGCCAAACAGCTCATTCTCCAACTGACTTGACTTTAGATCATGTTGACAGATTTAATTCATAATTTCAAGCTTTTACTTTTTTAGTTTGAGGAACCAAATTAATGGTTGCAGTTTATAAACATTAACAACTCTGCAAATTATAACTAATGCTAAATAAATGCATTTTACATGAAAAATCTCTATTAGTTATCTGATCTGTTTCTGATCTGATGCACGTTATATGACTCATGAATGACACTGAACATTCTGAGCATGTTGGAACAGATTTGTTTTCAGTTCAGTTCAGACTTTAAGCAGGATGAACATCACAGAAACGTTTAGTAAAACCATCATGTAAAATGTTTTCATCTGTGTTTCTGCTGGACCTTCACTGTGGTGCCCGTCTTTCGTCTCACTGCCAAAAAGGAACTCCCACTTCGCTCGGGCGATTTTCTGCGATCGCGAGGCCGCAGTCAAAGCCGAGCCGCCGTCAGACTGCAAGAGGAAAAAACCAACAATGTTCAAACTGTAGAAAGAAAACCAAATAATAACTTATAATATTGAGCTTCTTCGACTGATTATCAACATTGATATTGATTACAATTTAATTATCACATAATAATGATAATAATCATGATAATAAAAATGTTTAAAGAGTGAAGAGTAAATTTGTAATTAAAACTATCCGATTTTGATAAAAATCAATGTACTTCAATCAGGTTTAAGCAAGATCAAACGAGTTAAATCAAATGACAAAATAAATATGTTCAATTTGTGTAGTTTGATCAAAGAGTCTACAGAAGAAGTTCTGACAGCATCCATGAACAAATACAGCTAAAACTACTACAACTAATGTTTGGAAATACTAATCAGCAACAACCAAACATTTTCATCACCTTCTCATAAAAAAAAAAAATTAACATTAAAATCTGAAGTCTTGGGAGTTCTTCTGGTTCAATGTCTAAACTCAGTTAACTGAACCTCATATACTTATATACATATGTGTGTGTGTATTCCAAGAATCCCAACACAACAAAAGAATTCATAAAACAGAAAAGAAAGTCCTGCAACATTTTTTCCAGACTAAATGAATTCTGTGTAAAATTGGAATTCTTGGAATACTCTAGTACAAATCCACAAGGCATCAACCCAGCGACATGTACACACACACACACTTATGATGGCGTACAGTTTATATAATTCTATAATTTTCTAAGACAGACTGGATTTTTGGCACATGTAGCACAGCTCAAAAAAATGTAAACATTAAAAAAGAATCTTGTTCTGTAACTGCTGCATAACTAAAATAAAATGAAAAAATGTTATTTATTTAAAATGAAAAAGTTAGAAAAATGTTTGTTGTATAGGAACACATCATCTGAGGTAAGAACATCAGCACTAAAAGCACACATGAAACTAAAGGTAAACTGACAGAAGAACGGGATTATAAAGAGGAATTGGGTGATAAAGATGAATACAGTGGCGGTTTTAGCTATGGACAATGTGGGTGGCTACCCAGGGCATAATCTGTTAGGGGGCGCACAAGTGCGCACACCAGAAAAAACACCAGATTTGTAGACTGCTCATTTCTACGTCAAGTTCGTGGTGGTTAGCGCATGTCAATGTACACCTGATAGTCAGTTATACATCTTAGTACAGAGGTGTTGTATTTAGGCAGAGAGCGCTGATGGATCGTTCGCCCAGGGCACAAAACTAGTAAGAACCGCTACTGGACAAACGGGATTATAAAAGGAACGGGATTATAAAGAAGAATTAAATTATAAAAAAGAAAAGGACGATATAGAAGATCAGGAAAATTATTGTGGAACGGGATTATAAAGAAGAATGGGTTAGTAAAGAAGATCAGGATTATAAAGAAGAACACAAAGATTAACAAGGAATGGGATTATAAAGGAGAACGGGATTATAAAGATACTTTTGTTTTTGATTCAGATTTATTGTAAATCGACAGCTATGTGACATTATTTTAAGACACGATTAGAGGACTGTTCAGCTCTGCAGGTGATTTATAAAACCTCCACCCCCCCGTCAGCCAACCTTCCTCCCAGAGCCGGGGTCTGTGGTACTGTGACTCGATTGGGTTGAGGTTTCAGGGGACAGGCTGCCATTTATGTCCATCGATGAACTGTCTCCCAGACTTCCTGTCACCCCACTGGAGCTCTGGGAGGACAGCCCAGTGGTTCTACTGTGATCCCGGGCCTCTCTATGATCCATGGGTTTTTCCAAACTTAGAATCTGGTCTCCATATGTTGACTGTGTTTGGACTCCTTTGTCTTGGGCATCCCTTTGACAACCTTTCCCTTTTCTCTGAATATTAACGCTGGTAAATTGCTGGCAGCAGGTTTCTTCATTGGCTTTGTTTCTGTTCTGGACTGTTGCAGCCCGTTTCCACTCCTGCTGCTTGGAAGTCCAGCTAACAGGAAGCCTTTCAGTATTTTGGCTGGACCTCGGGGAACTATTGAAGTGGAGATCGCACTGCCTTCGCTCCATGAAAGGTGAATTACAGTTGCCAGTATACTGTGGTGGCTGGTAGCGGTGCAGAGTATGCATGTCTTCAGAAGGTGATGAATTCTGTTTGTGTGGGGGGTCCAGTACTGTTGACTGAGAGGCAGTTGCATGGTGCACCCTAGCTTGTAAGGCAGGAGATGCTGGTGTTGAGTGACTTTTTTGGGACATCAGAGGGGAAATACGCCCTGGTTTGGTCTGAGGTATCGGTTTTTCTCTTCTCTTGTTGTGGTTCCGGTTATCTGTCTGTAAAGGATCAGTGGAGTTTTGCCAATGAAGAGATTCTTTTGGAAACTGCCCTGAGTTCTTTGGACTCTCAGATCTCAGAGACTCCGCCTGAGAGGGAGTTGGAGAAGGAGTATGGCTGCCTGGAAAAAAACTGGACAATCTGTTTGACTCTCCAGAAAACTTACAATCCAGATCAGAAATAAAAGATGGAGAAATGCTTCTCCTGTCATTGCTAGAGCTGTCAACATCACTGGCTCTGCTGCTGCAGCGTGATGAATGGTAGGGACTCTGAGCATTCAAGTATTCATTAGAGCTGTAGCTTAAACACTCTGAGGTACGATGGGAGGTCCCTGTTTGATAATTAATCCTAGAAGGGTTGCTGGTGTGGAAAGTTCTTGTTGGAATCTCATGTTGAATATCTGTGGGTTTCCCTGCAGGTAACAACACGTTACATTTGTTTGACACTCTTGGACTTTCCTCTGTCACCCAGTGCCTCTGCTGGTTTTGGGTTGGGCCATGGGGGCAAGGTGTTGACTTTAAAAAAACTGAGTGGGATGAGTCTCCAACTTGGGAACTGAGATGGTCAGAGGCAGGACTTCTGGGCAATCCATTCAATGAACTACGGCAGACTTTTCTGTCCATCTGCTGGAGTTCAGTTTTGGATGGAAGGGTGAGAGAACTACGGGATGGAACAGGTGATCCACTCCATGACCGACAACGAGGAGACTGAGAGTGCCGTGGTAAACTTGGACTGGAGTTCTCTGAACCGTGACCTGCAAATCTGCGCCAAAGTTCTGGGGATCCAAACTCTTCCAAAGCCCTGTGGGTGGCATCTCTGGCAACTGCATCCATGGTCGCCCTTGATAAATAAGGTGAGCCCCGTGCAGGATCAGTTCTGGATTGGTGGGGGTGATGATGCAATGGGTCACCAGCTAATGGCTCATTGCGGTACCACACTGGATCACTCATCCTCTTCTGGAGATGAGCAGGTTGCAGCTTGTCCTCCATTTTGCTGTCGGTCTTATTTAGACATGCTGAGTTACATCGTCCAGCCATGCTGTTCACACTAGCCTTCTCTACGTACCCAAAGGAAACCACAGACGTCTTCCCCTTCTCATCCACCATCTCTGTATCCTCATAAGAGCTACAGCTGCTGGCGGTTGGGGAGGGCACAGTCAGCCAACGGCAGGATGTAGACGATTGGGAGATAGGTTCTTTTTCATGATTGGGATCCATGTCAGGGAAACAAGTACGTCCAAGTGAGCCATGATGACCTGAACTTGAAGTTTTGGGGGTTAGGACATCAAGTAATTGACCAAAACCGTCATACAGCACATCCTGTTGTTGTAAATTGCCTGCAGAACCTGAAGTGTGAGCCTTTTGAAGTTGGAAGTTGACTGAGTGCCTGGCGGATGACCTTGAGGGGGGTAAGTTATGGTTCTTATGGCCTGAACGACGAGTCATCACTGGAGAAAGATCTGGACTACGGCTAGGACTGGAGTGGGCGGAGCTTCTCTGAGAGTTAGGGAGTATGTTTGGACACTGTAGCATCAACTGGTTATTTTCATTATCTCGTCCACCCCGCAAATTATCCTCCTCTTCAGACACAGACCTCACCTCTACGTATAGGTGGAGGACTTTACCTGCCTGAGACATGGCTGACCCTTAAATAACCTGATATTTCTGTTTTAGTGTTGGTGCATTAGAGACATCAACTTGCTGGCTCCAAGCAATGTTCAAAAGTTTTATGATAATCAGTCAGAACGGGTGCACTAGGTCCATCCACCATCGGTTCATATCCCCCTAAACCTGGAACAAGAAAAAGAAAACAAAGTCACTGTGATGTTACGTAATTTATCAATAAAAACAAATTAAATATTTTCTGATTGCACCTCACCCACGTATCACACACACATTCTGTCTGTAGCTTCATTCAAACACAGACTCAGACATGCTGGTGGTTTGTGTACAAATCATTAAAATGTCTGCTTGTGAGACTCTGAATAATTTCTCTCAATAGAGGAATTTAAATCTGTTAAATGTGTTCTAAATTTTACTGACAGCTGTAGATAATGAAGTTAAAGATGTGCTGAAGTGTAACTAAAGGAGGCTTTCTACCCTACTAACCAAAGGCCTTTGGGCTGGTGATCATGTCCGACCTTTTACACTTCACCAGTTTTCTGAGTCCGACATGTAGGTCAGTGAATGTGCTTGAACCAAGTGGATCAGAAACAAAAGACCAAGGCTCAAAATTAACATTTTAAAATACACATATAGATAAAAACGGATTTAAATGACACTAGAACAAGATTTTGGATCTATGAAGCTGAATCCAAGAACAGCATCAGTCTAAACTGGATCTGACGTTCAACTGAAGAAGAAGCTCAAACCAACACAATTATTAGAAATTAGAGACACTTTACAAATTTAAACACTTATCAGTGTTTTGGTTCTACTGAAGAACCAGCTCTAGAACCAGACCAATGTGAGATCCTGGTTCAGGAGAAACAGAGGTTCTGGTTCTGCTATTTTGACTGAGGGTAAAAACCTTGATGAGACTCCGTTACAACGCATTAAAAACAGAAGCTTCCAGCTCTGATGAGGTGATGTAACAATCACGCCTGTTCTCCTTCTGACTGGGTCAGATGAGGTCATAATCACTGGTCCAGTTGTGTCCTGGTCCTCCAACACAACAGTTGATCCAATAAATTGGACCCATGGCTGTTAAACTGCAGTGACTGATGAGTCAAACTGACCTGGTTTTAGATTCTCAGAGGACTTGATCCATCAGGGTTTATGAAATTTTCTCTTTTACCGTTTGTTCCTCCGATTAAAGAAACTTGCAGAAAAAGAAAAGTCTGCTGATTGTTGATGGAAGTCAGCAGTCTGTATCATGTGATGAGCTTGAAGTCACATGAAAAGAGGAATCTGAATGCAACATGAACAGCACATGGTCATCATCGTCATCACCAGCTTGTTGAGAAGATTCAGTCAGAAAATGTTTACAATTTTAAGTGTGAAACTTTAATCAGAAGAATGCTCTGATGTTTTTTTCTAAAACAAAACGTAGCAAATAAAATCAGATTTATTTAGTTTGTTTTCAATCTTACTGATGAAACTCCCTTTTTCTTTGTGCAGACTCTTTCTGCTGCTGTGATGTCCCTCCAGAGATCAAACCAGATCCAAACTGCTACCTGACATGACAGATTTCTTTAACTAAATTTTCAAAATTAAATTTGTTTGAGTCATTTTTAAATATTTAATGTTCTAACTAAAGTCTTTCACTGTGACTGTGAAAAAACAAAAAGGAACCAGCCAGGTAGGCCAGTGTAACACCTGAAATCAAATCAGAAACTTGCCGGCTTGATTCTCTGTTCTGTAAACACATTTTCTACCTCGTTCAAACTGAGAACAGATTATGATCCAGAACCACTTTAACAAGGTCCAGGAAAGTCTGACCTCTGGGAAGGACATAATCACCAGTTCTTAAGAGGGTGAGATCAAAAGTTCTGAACAGAATCAGGAGTTTAAACAGGACACTGAGAACAGAACCTTCTAGTTCTGTGTCTGCTGTACAGTAATCTGATTACATTTAGTTGTAATCAGGTACTCTTGGTGAGTGAGTGAGTGAGTGAGTGAGTGAGTGAGTGAGTGAGTGAGTGAGTGAGTGAGCCTGAGGTTGATGAGGACTCTGTTAGCCCTACTTTTCTTGGACTCTGCTAATAGGATTCCCAGACACTTCCTCCCCCCTCCCAACATGCATTGCTCCACCTGAGTGCGTGCACACACACACACACACACACACACACACAAAATACTTATCCAGACATGCACACACACACACACTGAGCTGTAACCTTACCTGCGTGTCCTCTGTTCTTGGTGCTGCAGCTCTGGCTCCCTGGTTGCCGTGGTAACCTCCTTGTCCTTCTGCGTTTGTAACCTTGTTTTTATCCTCTTTCTCCTCCTCTTCCTCTCTGAACACTTGTTGTCTGCAGTACAGCCGGCTCATCATGGATTTACTGACTCTGCTCAGCTCCTCCTCTTCCTCCTCCTTTTCTGTTTCTGATCCTAATCAATCAGCTGGTATCGCCGCCCCTTCTTCCATCCAGCCAATCAGGCGGAGATCTGCTTCCTTGCTTCTAAAGGAGGATGGACGAGGTATCGACCTGTCCAGGACCAAAAACGCAACATTTATATGCTGATCAGCAAATCAGTCACAATAAAGCGTGACGTCACATTGAAATATGATTGGCTGATACTGATGAATGACATCACCAGCCCTCAGTATCTATCTCAGAACTGAAAAAATGTTAATAACCAACTAAAAACAAACAAATCCTGATGAAAAATAGATTTTGATTATTTTTGAAGATTGATGTTTGAACTAGAAAACGTTCTTGAAGAAACTCTGAGAGGGACTGCAACCGTGTGCGTGACTGAGGAACTCTCAGCCAATCAAAAAGCTGCATTCATCCCACACTGAACGTGTCTGACAGGTGCTGTAAATTGGATGAAAAGTCTCAGAGGATGAAATTAATGTGGGAGTGTATCAGGGAATATGATGATTTCAGAGGATCTTGCATAGGGTCACAATAAGGGTATTATTTTTAACAGATTCTGTTGCAGACATCAAACTGTGTTTGCACAATCTCTCAAAAAACTCAATAATTACAAAATTAAGGATAATATAATCCATTTTCACAGAAAGTTTAAAGTGAATGGTGTGTTTTTTGTTAATTTCATTACCATGGTAACGTGAAATGCTACAAAACCATGATAGAGCATCTCTGGTGAGCACCAAGGTCAGTTTGATGTGTCATGCATAGGGTTATGTCTGACAGTTGGTGATGTAGGGCATCTTGGCTGGTGTTTTTGGCAAACTGTATTGCTACGGTAACCTAAAACCTCATGTAGACAACCCCATCAGCCAAAAAATACTCACAAATCAGCAAAATACTCAGAAATCAGCAAAATATACTAAAATCAGCAAAAAATATTCAAAAATCAATAAAAAAATGTTCAGGAGGACAAATTACTGACAAACAGAAATCATTGTGCATCCTGAAAATCGTTGACTTTGGTTCTAGGAAGTTAATAATCATGAAATTAAAGATTATAGACAAAAAAACTAAAATAAAAATTAAACTTTTGTTACCTGATCAGATGATTTTCTCTCAGGTGAACACAAACAAAGTCATGTTCAGGAAGTTTATCAGGATAAAAAACTCCATCAGAGCTGAAAGGTCAAAAACAAGATGAAGCTTACAGAGTTTAATAAGTAATCAGATTCTTTTTAATCAAACACTTTTTATCAACAGAATGCTGATTCTTACCGGCTGCAGAGAATCCTCTTCAGATTGTCGATCCTGGTTAAACTCTTCATCCTCAAACATGACGAAGACTAAAAGTCCACCTCAGATCCGGTATCAGATTTCGTCTTTTCTGATTTTTTTTTCTTTTTGGAATTTTTAAATTACTTCCTGTTTTACTTTAAAAGCCTCCTGCAAAGTTACAGCTTAACACAAGCAGCCAACTCAAAGAGGTTCTGAACAGAACAGAGAGAACAGTGATCCACAGGCCCAAACAACAGGAACAGGAAGATTTCAGTGTCAGAGATCAGGATCAGTTGTTTTTGAAGTAACCAGCTGTTTTAGAAGGAACCAGCTGTTTTAGAATGAACCAGCTGTTTTTGAAAGAACCAGCTGTTTTTGAAGGAATCAGGTGTTTTTAGAAAGAACCAATTGTTTTTTAACAAACCAGGTGTTTTTGGCGGAACCATCTATTTTAGAAGGAACCAGCTGTTTTTAAAAGAATCAGGTTTTTTTTAAAGAAACTGGCTGTTTTTGGAGCAACGAGCTGTTTGGAGGTGTTTAACTCATTCTTTCTTCATGACTCTGAAATGTAAATGTAAATTGAAGCTGGTAAATAATTAAAAACTGCTGAGTCAGCGCCTCCATTACAGCTCAGTTATCCTCACATTATGTGCATGTTCTGTTGTTTGTTTTTCACTCTATGCATGATGAGCTGGGATTTTTACTTTTTACTGACTGAAACTGGACTCATCTTTCTAAAGAACCTTCCAAGTCCCTGATCACAAAGGATGATACGCTTATATCCTAAATTGTATCCAAATATATCAACAGCTGCATCCATAAATCATTATTACAAACAACAATACGAACACACACACAGTAAATGTACTTTTTGCTCCCCCAAACAGGGTTTTCTGTCGCTTTTCCAGCTAAGATTCCCGCTTTTCTTGAGCGCAAACTGGACGCCGGATCTCCTTTCAGGAACGAGATGTTTATTTCTCCTCAGGGAAAAGTCAACATTTAGCGCGGCTTTGTTTGTTCATGCACAACTTTCTGAGTCATAAGAGTATTTTTTATTCTACGGCACTTATTTAACCACAGAATTATTCGCTGAAATGTCCAGTTTTCCAAGAGACCCGCGTCATCGTGGTCACCGCTCGGCATGCTGGACCATAAACTGAAGAACATGAATGTTGTAAAAGTAGACCAGTTTCAGGGGGAACATGATGTGAACTTGAGTCATGTGTATGCCGAGTCACTCAGAAGACACTTTTCCATCAGGAAATCTCCCAATGATGTTCTAGTTTCAGGGTAATATAAACAAGAAAAACAAAAATCTAAATTTTGTTGTTTTTCAAACGAGATTTGCACGGTCCACTTACCTTCAGGAGAAAACGGAACCCGTCGGATTCTGCAGCTCTTAGCGACCCCTAAAGAACCACAACAGCGCCGACGTGGACTTCCCCGTCCGGTCCATTTTACGGTAACGGTGTCGGTAACGGGCAGCTGTAGCTGAAGGAACGTTAACGCCCAGCAGCAGAGTAATTTCGTTACACACAGGGCAGCAGTGGGAGCTTGAGGTGACCTGGGTCTGCTCCGCGGGTTCGGTTCGGTTCTGATGATTTTGTATTTTTTGTCTTTTAGTTTATATTATTTATTCTATTGTATTTTTCAATCGGTTTCTTGACGTTAGTTTACCTTCTCCACGGTGATTCCCACTTCCGTATCGTTAAGGTGACGTAATGGCGACGTAGAGTGACGTCAGAGCGCACCATAACATGTCAGTTATAAATTAAAAGAAGCTCACATAAACCGGAGTGACGTGTTTAAATTGTTTTTTTTAAATGATTCAGTTATACAAACATTAAATAATAATAACAACAATAATAAGAATAATAAGCTAAAACTGATGGAAAAATTGTTCATTTTAAGCCAAACCCTGAAACGTGATCACACCTGAGACACAACAGATCACTCCCTCTAGGGGTGATTTCTGACTTTGACCAGCTGCAGCCAGGTATACCTGCATTCTTTTAGAACATTCTTATTGTAACTTTATTTTTGTTGTGTTAAAAACAGTTGAGTATCTTTGAGTTTTATTCGTTTTCATTCCGTTTGTGTTTTTTCATCAAATCATTATTCGCAGCTGCATGAATTTGTTTCCTGTCCTGGATTTGTTAGTCCTTTCTTGTTTCTGTTCAGGTCATGAGCGGCAAGTGTCTTTCTTGAGAGGTCAGTGGGTGAGAGGCGGGGTTACACCTGCATGGTTTTATGAAATTATATTTTTACATACTGAGACCCTTTGTTTGATCCTTCCCCTCTATAACATGTTCCAGTTTCATGTTTACACTTTAAATATATGTTTAAATCACAGGCCGCTCTGGTTAATTATATATAATATATAATATAAGGTTTCAGACCCAAGGATCTGAAGATAAAACGGACTGATGCAGTTTCATATTGATTCCAGCAAGTGGCGCACACTCACCTGTTAGTCACCTGGCTTTTCTTAATTTGGCTGATGTTTATTTGGTGTCTATGCAAAAAATGCTTTCAAACACCTTATTGGTCGTTGTATGACTCACCTCTTGAATCTGGTGTTTTTGGTTTTTGTAAAACTGTTTCTGTGCAGTTACACATGTTGTGTTAGCAAAGTGCTTTTTAAAAGCTTCAGTGTAGCTTTGATTGTTTCATGAGGCGACCACACTATAAGATCCTTCATGTGTTCACACATAATGTCTATCCACACTGTCCTGCTGACCTTGTGATATTTTAAAACGGCGTGCTAGATCTGCCGTGACAAAGTTTTGTCTTAATTTCATCAAAGTTGTTAGAATTTGGTTCATAACTGCCATTGATAGTGTAGCTGGAGCAAATGGTTGTAGACAGGTAACAAGAGTTTTACACGAGTGGAATCCCTGTGTAGAAAAAGGAGTCTGCGTCAGTCTTTAAAGAGTCCCTTCCATTAAAAACAGTTTTTCTGAGGTTTAAGTTTAAGTTTTTACTCTGTTTTCTGCAAATATCTCAATTATAATCATGTAACAACAGATACTGTTTTATCCTACTACTACTACTACTGCCACTACTGCTACTACTAATAATATTAATAATAATAATAATTTTGAGTTTTTTTTCCATGTAGTTTTTTTTTTTGTTGTACTTTTGGGTTAAACCAATAAAAAATCAGAGATTTCATAACGTGACCAATAAGAATTAAGTTCTGATTTTTAACTTGATTTGCACTGTAGGGTCAAAAATCAGACAAGAGAGGAAGAGACATAAATGTACATGTATCTACATGTTACCTAAATAAATTGAGTCTTGGTGTAATTTGAACAAGTTCAGGTGACAGTATTTGATAGTGGAGTAGATGTCAGTTATTTAGTGTCACCACACTACAAAACAAAGTACTTGAAACACTGTGTGAATAAATAGCTAAACTGTGACGTCCTGTGTGTGTGTGTGTGAGTGTTCAGGTATGTGTACAAAGAAAAACATGAAGACATCCAGTGAAATTTGGGTCATAACATGTTGGTTTTTACACGACTCCTCTGTTACTTCTGACTGCATGACATTATGCTCACGTGTAAGAGCGGTTTTTCTGTTACCTGAATACAAAAGAGCAAAATAAGACTGAGCTTCAGCTTCACATTTTCATTTTTGTTTATGTGCAGATTGTGTAGATATTTGTCAGAATGCGCAATTAATTATGAAAGTATCTGTAACTGAAATAAATGAAGAATCAATCAATTGAAACAAACAGGTCTGAAGGCGTAAGGAGCTGCACGGTGGTGCAGTTGGTTAGCACTGTTGTTTCAGAAGGTTGTGGGTTCGAGTCCTGCATGGTTAGGACCTTTCTACATGAATTTTGCATGTTCTCATGGAGAGTTTTCATCGGGTTCTTCCATACCTGTTCAGTTACAAGGTGACTCTGACAGAGTGTCTGTAATAAACAGGGGACCTGTCCAGGTGTGACACCACCACACTGACATGCTGAACAGGAACAAGCGTAGAAGGTGGATGATGCGTTAATGGCTCAGCTGGAGAAACTGTGTATCACGTCTCAACTCTTTGTTGCAGGATAATAAACCTCTTCACTAACTGGAACATGTTTCAGGTACATTCCACACAGGTGAGTAATGGTTTGTTCTCCCTGCAGAACGTGTTGTAGTGTTCGATGGTTCCATCAGATCAGCTCGTAAACAATCCTCAGAAACCTGCAAAAGTGACATCATTCTGTTTCAGAATGTGTGTTCTTCTACCTGATTGGCCTGTTTGTCTGTGTTTACTCATTCTAATGTCAGTCATTACCTGCTCAGACTCACCTGAACTCTGCAGCTTCATTTATCTGTAATAAATAAATACAACCAGAAGCTTGAAGGAGCTGCAGAGAGCTGAACAGCTGTCAGTGTTTTAAAGGTGAGAGTCTTCATGCATGTTGTTCAGAAACAGTTTGGACTCGTCAGAACTTTTTGTTTTTTTTTGGATTCCTGCTGCAGAAGTGATGCACGTGTCCCACATTCTGCACATCATGTAACCTGTCGACCTAAAACAACACCTTCGTGGAACCTGTTTCCTTTTTGCACTTCAACCTTTGAAACTATTTTGTTTTTCTGCCCAGCCAGCCCAGCAAATTCTTTGGATTCAATAAATAATATTAAAAAACAACATTTTAATGTTTTCAATGTTAAAGTTCTGAAATGTAATCTTAAGTTTGCTCCCTGCGGAACCCTGCAAAATTAAATTAAAGTCAATTAAAAACCAATAAGACCAACTAGTATTAATTATACTTAATGTCAATAATCAGTGTATTGATTACAGAAACATTGTGTTAAAATTTTCACAGGTTTTTATACATCTGACAGTTTTGGCTGATTGATTATTTTTCTTGCTCTTGTTTCATTTAAAATAAAATTAAAGTTCTGATTCTTTGTGTCATTCTAGATTCACTATATAAACCAAATGTTAGAAAAATAATCATATCACATACTTTGAGATGTGTCTACATCTGTAAGGCATGAATGAAACGCGACAGTTTAGACCCCGCCCCCTCCGGCGATGCCTTTAATTAGGCTGGCTGCACAGGTGAGAGGACAGACTACAGCAGACGAACCCAGCAGACTGACTGGCCCCGGATCCAGGTGAGGATGCTGCAGATGAATGAAACAGACTTGCACCTGCGGCTGTGTGAGTACAGCTTCGAGCGGCGCTTCGACGAGCGAGGAGCGATTCAATGGATGCAGGAAAACTGGTAAACTTTAATCTTTAACTTCATAAAATCTTTAAACTTTTAGAATGGTCGGATGTTTTGTCTGAGAAACAGAAGAAATATCCAAACGCAGATTTACACTTGCTGATTCCATAGAAATACCTTCTAATTACAAAAACACGCACCCCATTTTTAAAAGTATAAATATTCTATACAGTCTATATGTGGTTTAGGGATCATGTGGGTCCAGTCTTTGTTTCGGCTTACACCCAGAACATCAAAAGACTCCGTTTTAGTACAGATTCACTCAAAGTGGCTTGGTGTCAAACAAAACACGCTTGACTGAAACTGGGTCTTACTTTACCAAAGCCGAACAGAGAGGCTGATATCTTTTAGGAATTTTATTGTTGGAATTAATTTAAATCCGTTTGAAACAAAACAGAAATTTGTTTGACATCTAGTGACGTGCAGACTGTGGGATAAAGAATATTGGTATTAAAAATTGCTCAATGTTTGGTAGATTCTAGAATAGGGGCGTGTGGTTGATGGAGGCAAGTCACAGGTGAGGCTTTGACGTCACAGGTGCGGTCACTATGTGAATCCTGTCAGTCTTGTTTTCCAGAAACACCGATAAACGTTCAGGAATGTGTTACCCGCCCATGGACACAGAACTTTTAAATCACTAAACATCAGTTTCATGTGGAACTGGTTCCCATCTGGGAGGTTTCAGTGTTTTACCTGCAATTTATGTGGTTAAAGTGATTATCTTTAAATAGTTTGACGTGAAGGGAGGGACAGGTGAACATGCCGTTCTGCTGATTCCTCCAGTTGTGAAGAATTCTGAGCTCATGGAGCAATCAGGAAAAACATGCAGAGCATCTCCAGAATGTTTTTGTTTTATCTTAAACAGGAAACTGGTAGAACGTGTAACGGAACAATCCTTCATCACTGAAACCTGGTCTGCAACTGAACCATCAGTTTTCTTTTGTTCCCATGTGTCTCAATTTATTTATTAAAGCACATTTTGAAAACATAGTTGACCAAAGTGCTGCACAGTTAAAATTACATTATAAACCAGGATACAAATAACATAAAATGATTTAAAAGCTCAGATGAAATGCATCAAAAATCACAATAATGAAAACACTATCAAATTTAAACCTTGTTAAACTCAAAAAGAAAAAAAAAACAGGTGAATTTTCAGTACAGATTTAAAAGTGCCCGAACTTGTTGCAGAATCTTATGTGAGATGGTAAACGGTTTGGAAGCCCAGGTATCTTTTTTTTCTGTTCTTTCAAAGTTTTGTTTTTTCCTGCAGGAACAAGGCGTTTGTGTTCAGCGCTCTGTACGCAGCCCTGGTGTTTGGAGGTCAACACTATATGAAGCCTCGACCCAAGCTGAACCTGCGGTTGCCACTCGTGCTGTGGTCGTTAGGCCTCGCTGTGTTCAGGTAACACATCAACATTCCCACAGAGAGCCAGAAGCAGCAGGCCCCGCCCCCTTCAGCTCAGCGTATTGACTTATTTTCAGGATTTTTTTCCCTCTCAGACAGACGGATCTTTTATGAAAGTTAAGCATCACAACAGAACTGGCGGTCCGATTCGTCAGGTTCGATCCATCAGAGTATGAAAAACTAAGACTGATTCTCAGTCTCAACTCTTGAACCCTCCATGGGACAAACAGTCTCCATGGTAACCAGCATGCTTTGCATTGCATCCTCGCTGACCCGCCCGCATTCCTCACTTGACAAGTCAGCATGACTGATGTACGTTTGGTTTACGTCTCCATGGTAACCAACCAGCTGACTCTCACCTGTAGCTTAGGTGTGGTTGTTTGTTTACTGCAGCATCAGCTCATGTGTGTAACAACCGTGATGGATTCAGGCCTGATTCTTCTTCCTTAGTTCTCCATCAGTTTACAAGCTGCAGTGCATTCTGGGAGATGAAAACGGGTGTTTTTGAACTTCAGTTCCAGTTTTTCCTGTTTTTATCTCTAAGATTTAAAAATTTCCTGTAAAACGTGAAACCTTGAAGTTGAACAGGTTCTCTGCTGTAAGGAGGGGGGGGTCACCTGGAGATCGGCTCTCAGGAACTCTGCAGTTAACGTGTCTTTATTAAATACAGTTTTTAGATTGTGATAGTTCTGTTCTAACAGACTTTTGTTCTGTCTGGTTTCAGCATCATTGGAGCGGTGCGGACCGGATCCTACATGTTCCACATCCTGAGCTCCAGCGGCTTCAGACGTTCCATCTGTGACCAGAGCTTCTACAATGGTCCAGTCAGCAAGTTCTGGGCCTACGCGTTTGTCCTCAGCAAGGCTCCAGAACTTGGTCAGTTCCTGATTAGATCCCCTGTGGTTCTTGGAGAATGTTGGTAGATCTGAAATGTTTCTGATGTGGTGCTGTGGTTGGTCTGATCATGTTTGGTTTTATTTGCTTCCAACAGGTGACACGGCCTTCGTCGTTCTCAGGAAGCAGAAGCTGCTCTTCCTGCACTGGTACCACCACATCACCGTGCTGCTCTACTCCTGGTACTCCTACAAAGACATGGTGGCCGGTGGCGGCTGGTTCATGACCATGAACTACACCGTGCACGCTCTCATGTACAGCTATTATGCGGCTCGTGCTGCCGGGCTGCGTGTGCCCCGCCCCTTCGCCGTGCTTATCACCAGCTCTCAGATTGCTCAGATGGTCATGGGGCTGACAGTGAGTGGGTTGGTGTACCTCTGGATGCAACAGGGAGACTGCCCCTCCCGTCTGGACAACATCACCTGGGCAACGCTCATGTACCTGAGCTACCTGCTGCTCTTCTGCAACTTCTTCTACCAGACATACCTGCGCCGCAACACCAAGACCAAAACTCAGTAACGACAGGACCAGGAGGTTTGAAATTTGCTACAAACATTTTAAATATCAGCAACTTCTGAAGGAAAACCATCTCCGAGCTGTACCTCCTTACCTGTTGGTATTGGGGGCGGGGCCTGTTTTGACGTTCGTCAGCTGATTTCCTGAATCTTGTGTTTTTTAAACCCATTTGGCGTGTGAAGGGCTTCATGTAGACTTGTTTCCCTGAAAACCAGATGATTGCTTCAGAGCCTGCAGAAACAGAAACGCACCTGAATCTGTAACAAACTACCTGAAATGAAGGAAATCAGCCAAAAGAACACGTGAACAACTTCTTCTGTTTTCTGAAATGTGGAACCATGTCCATCATGTTTACATGTGCATTTTAACAGGATCTGTTTATGTTCAGCTGAGAAACAAACTCCTCCCCTTTTTATTACACAGTGTTGCTCTGGTGTATGAAGGCACCTGATTGGCTGCCTGGATGCCTCACTTCCTATTTCACACCTATGCTTTAATGTTTAAAAGCACGTTTGTGTCACTCACAGATTGAATTATCAGTTCTCACTCACTCGTTTCAGCAGCTGGATTTTGTAAAATATTTTGGTGCAACGAGTTGCAGAATTTCCTGAAAGCTGTTTGACCTGATGGGAATGACGACAGCAGGAAAAACATGTTTATATTTAATATTTATTATTGTATGAAAATGTAATAAAACAGTTTTAATATGTATTTAAATGTTTGAGTCACTGAAGCAGAATAAAATCAGTTTGAAGTTTTAATGCAGTAAAATGTATTTTCTTATTTTCAAGTTGAATTTCTTAAAAAAAGTTTATTGCTGTAAATAGGTTTAATTACTAGCACCTCATTCCAAACATGTATTTACAGAGTTTCATATTTAATAAGAATGTTCAACCTTTCACTAAAGCTATTCAAAGAAATTCACAAAAATAAATTTTCCATAGCAAAAAAAAAAAATACCAAGTTCAAATTAAAGTCCAGTATTATATAATCTCAAAATATTACAGAGGAACATGAAGTTTCATCAAACTCTGAGGGTCTTCATCTGGAGTTAAATCTGAGCACAAGTGAGATGACACCTGGAGTCACCATGGCAACCAGCTTGAGCAGTAGGTCCCACTCAACCTCATGAAGAATATAAACTTTCACAATGAACTGTTCTCCTGATCTTCCTGTTTATTTTATATCAGCGTCTCTGAGCTGCAGAAGCAACAATAAGGACTCAGATTAAAGAAACGCAGCATGAAGCTCGTGAACGTCACTCATTTACACTGGATCAGCAGCTGAAGAACATTCCCGAGATAAACCATGGAATCTGGGTGGCCTAAGAGTTGCTGGTTTGATTGTGTGGCTGAGACAGAGTCTGTTCCCATGAAGGTAGAGTCTGTTGCCATGGAGACAGAGTCTGTTGCCATGGAGACAGAGTCTGTTCCCATAGCAACAGAGTCTGTTGCTATGAAGGCAGAGTCGGTTCCCATTGCAACAGAGTCTGTTCCCATGGAGACAGAGTCTGTTCCCATTGCAACAGAGTTTGTTCCCATGGAGACAGAGTCTGTTCCCATAGCAACAGAGTCTTTTGTCATGGAGACAGAGCTGCACTCACATATCTGTCTGGATCTGGCCTCGAATCACATGACTTCAGGATGAAGATCAAAAGGTTGATCAGATAAAACTGCAGATACTTGAAACTGAAACATTTGCTGAACATTCACGTCTCGGTGTTTGACAGCAGCTCCTGCTGCATGTCGGGAGCTTGAAAACCTCAATTAAAGGTTTAAAACATCAAGAGGAAGAGCATCACCTCCAGTATCAACAAAAAAACTCTACGAGAGATGACTTCCATCCCCTTAATGAGCCCAGAAGACTCAGAGCCAGTATCTGCTCCAAATGTCCAACTTTAGAAAAATAAAAACTGGTTCAGCATTTATTTGGGCCAGCAGGTGCATCAAGACAGTGTATGTATGTGTATGTTCTCTGCATTCGCTCAGCAGATTCTACTTGTCTGCAGCATCAGAGCAGATTACAGGTGGGACTTATATCTTCTTTGTTGGTGCCACCTCAGTCTCTGGTGGTCACAGTTCATATAAACCTGTGCTTTTAATTTGAAAAACACATCAGCTGACAACCTGTCTGAAAGTACAGAAGAAAACACAGGGTCTCCTCCTCAGTGTAGATCAGAACATGACACCATTTCAACACAATTGAGTCTGCAGGAGACGCTGCAGGTGTCCCAGCCCAGACACCTTCAGCCTGTCCTCAGGTTCAGGTCTGTTAGAAGGGACAAGTTGGACTCTGGAGCTGAGACCAACATCCTGTAACATTTGAACCAGTTCCAACACAAACACTTTCACAAGCAGAAAGTTTTATTTCATGGACAAAACTTATAAAAACAAGTAACAAACACCCGACAGGTCACTATGACCAGCAGGAAACTGGACCACAACCAGATATCAGAGGCAGCAGCTGAAGAAGAAGTAGAGGATTTAGCTGAGGGGCGGGGCCTTAGAGGAAGGCGTCACACCATTCTCTGAGACACTCAGCACATGAGCCAGCCTGACGGGAGTTCGCTCCAGTCACGTCTTTCAGCCAATCGGTGAACATCTCAGTGTCTTTCCTCAGCAGCAGGAACTGACCCAGAACCACATAGGCCTGAAAACAAACAAAGATAAATACACACACAAAACAAATACATGCACATCATCCTAAAACATGGGACAGACTTTCAAAGTAAAAATAGAGTGACAGCGTTTGACAGAACATGTTTGTGACCTGCTGTTTGTTTACAGCAGGGGTGTTCAGATCCAGGTCTCGAAGGCCACGATCATGCACGTTTACCTGCTTCTACACAACTGATTCAGATGAACAGGTCGTTAACAGGCTTCTGAAGGACTTACTGAGGATTTGAATCACTGTGTTGAAGCAGGAAAATATCTAAAGCACGATCGTGGACCTCGATCCCTGGATCTGGACACTCTTGGTTACAGGAGGACACAGAACCTTTTATCCAAAATAATCAAATAACTCAGAACTGCAGTTCTGACAGAACCAAGTGAGTTTCAGAACCTTATCAAAGCCTTGACTCTCCAGCTTCGTCCCCAGAGATTCTCCGATCCCCGACAGAGACGTCACCGGTTTGTCTCCCATTGGCTCTGCCACAAAATCGCGGTGCTTCTGAGATGTGGTGGACATCCCGCCTGCAGGACACAAGACAGGAAATCAGTCCTCTGAAATGCTTTTATTTTGTTTAATCATCCCCAGATGGTTTTAAAGTAGTGAAGGAAGAACCCTCCAAAAGCTGTAGGATGGTTCCACATGTAATATGGAATGTTTGCTGAGCTGAAAAGGGCAGAGTTTTATAGTTTATACAGGTGACATCAGCACGTCTTATTAAACCAGCCTCGTGCTCTGGTCGCCACAGAATGATATAATCAAACTCTCAAACAAATAAATGAAAACATTACCTCCTTGGCAGAGGTAATAAAACCACACAAAAAAACCACAAGGAGGCGCCGCTGAGAATTAAACAAACAAATAAGTAAAAGTATATTTCCGGTTCCGTTCCTGACTGGACCTTTAATACGTCTAGAACCTGATTACAATTAATCAGTCAGATTCAAAGCGTTTCAAACCTCTGATCGGTTCGGATGTTAAACCCAAATTAAGCCAAAGGTTCTGGTCTATTTGGGCTGTTTGCTGCGCTTCTGGTTCAGATCCAGTTTAACTGGTTCTGATGCAGATGTCCACTCACATAAAAACGATAGAACGACTGAAACCAATCTGACAAACAGAACGGAAGTCGTATAGGACTTGGAGAGAGAACTGGATCAAAACGAAACAGTACCTGCTGGACTTCACCTGCCGCTCTGGATCGGGATCTGGATCACGTGTTGCCGAGTGCTGCAAAAACACATTAAAACAGTAGCAGCACAAATAGAACGTGTTACATGACAGTTCACCTGAATTGGTTCTGGCCGACCCAACTCACCTGAATTCAGAAGCCCTCTGAACTTCGGAAGAACTCAGAAGAACTTGTCATTTCTTCGAGAAGAGCTTTATTCTGAAAATAAACGATTGACGCTCCGATTCCAACGTCATGACGCAAAGAGCCAAAGAGAGGCTTTAAGAAGATCAGTCACTCCGCAAAGTAAATTAAAACAAACCAACACTCCAGTTGATGTGACTGTCAATTCAATGTTTTATTTTCTGTTTTTTTTTTTTGGCTTTTATCCATTACAGTTTTGTCTCTGAACCAACTTTTCTACTGTCTAAAATTTTGTGTTATTTATTGATGATAGAAATGTAATGACACAAACACTAATGTGAACGTCTCAGTGTCTGAAAACCTCACAGACATCTTCAACTGATTATCAGTATTACAGTTTTTAATTTGTTAATCAGTTTGCGCAGCACTAACAAAAAAGTTATCATCCAATCAGATGTCTGATCCAAACATTCAACCAGTGTTTCATTAATGAAAACACATTTTTTACAGAAACTTTGTGTGTCATACTGCTTCGGCAGATTGTTGTTACAGATTTACACTGTATCTCCTGTAAAACAAAATAAAAACACCTCTTTGTAGCAATCTAACAGTTTTACTATTTGTATATTTATTTGCATGTTTGTGTGTTTGTTTGTTTTGTTTGTTTGCTTGTTTATTTATAATCATCATCATCACCTTTCTTGTGATTCATGTTCATAGTTCAGCAGTAAAGTTCCTCAAAGTTGCATCAGAGTGGGATATCTGTTTTTATATATCTATCACCAGTTGTCCCGCCATTGGAATTATAACCACGCCCCCAAATGCCAGGGGCGGCTCCGCCTCTGTCTTCCTGCTCCACCTGTCAGGTGTGTAACTCGACAGATCTCCACCGTTACTCACCCGCTTCGCTCGCATTTGCCGGGTTTTGAACATGGCGGCACCGCTGACCGACCACGAAAAGCGGAAACAGATCAGCATTCGCGGCATTGCAGAGCTTGGAGAAGTCGCGGAGATCAAGCGGAGTTTTAACCGACACCTGCACTTTACTCTGGTAAAGGACCGGAATGTGGCGACACCCCGGGATTACTTCTTCGCGCTAGCTCACACCGTCCGGGACCATGTGGTGGGCCGCTGGATCCGAACCCAGCAGTTCTACTACGAGAAGGACCCAAAGGTAACGCACTGCCTGGTTTCCGGAAGATCTCAATTAAAAAATGTGACGACTGAAAAATTAATCTGATTTTTAACAAATGTAATGGGCTTAAGACATAACTTGTTGTATTTTTTAGATGTTTAAAGAAAGCACATGAATTCGTAATAAATTAAAGTTCTTAAAGCGTTTTTATTCCAACTTTTAAGTTGGTTTTAAAACTTTTTTCTGCAGTCCGTGAACGTTGCAGCTGATGTGGGCAGATGGGAGAAACATTTTTATGTTTGGTTTTAAAGATGCACCGATTTTATCAGATGATCTTCATAATAAGTTCAGCAATATTTTATCAACGTATAGTGACGTCATTTATAAAGTAACAGAAAGTTGTCTTGTTTCAGAATGGAGTCTGGTGCGACTCAATCTGTTCTGTAGAAAATAAACAGGAAGAGTTACAGAAACCTGGTGAGTTCTTCCTATAAAACTACTGAAAGGTTCCTCTGGGCTCTGGTTTAAGGTTCGACTCTTGTTCCGTATTTTCTTTAATTAATAATTTTGCTGTACGAAGGAACAGTGATGTATTTTGCATTTGTTGGTGAACACGATGATAACGGGATGAAGGGGAGGAGCTTTCACTTTTGGATTATTGCCCTTTTGGTTCTGGTTGGTTCGGCTGCTCAAACCAAAGTTTAAGTGAGTTTCTAAAACCTTTTATTTATGTATTGGGAACGTTTCCTCCTGCTTTGACAGGATAGAGCTGTAAGTCTGGTCTGCAGGATCCTGGTCTGGAGGTTCCACCTGATGCTGTTTTTGTTTCATTGGTTTAATAAAAACTGAAGCTGAGACTGAAATGCGGTTCTGGTTCTGATAGAACCTGGATATTCTATGCTGAAGCTCTAATGGTTCCTTCGTGTTCATGTTGGACTCTACGGTTTAACTTTATTTTCTGTGGAACAGGATTTCTCTGTAACATCCAGCTCACCTGAGCCGAGTCGTTCTGCAGGTGAACTTTAATCCTGGGTCTGCATTCTGTCCTCAGAGGGTCTACTACCTGTCTCTGGAGTTCTACATGGGCCGGGCCCTACAGAACACCATGATCAACCTTGGCCTGCAGAATGCCTGTGATGAAGCACTGTACCAGGTACACGCTCACCTGTTTCTTCTGATGGTTTATTCTGATGGTCCTGCTGGACTTCAGGAGTCAGTTTGTGAAACAGTTCTAAACCTGGTTACTGATTCTCCGTTATTTTGTGTTTGTGGTTCCTCTGCTGGTTCTCCTTCAGATGGTGAAACTTCTGTGATATCAGCTGTTTGTGTTTGCAGTTGGGTTTGGACATCGAGGAGCTGGAGGAGATTGAAGAGGATGCTGGACTGGGAAATGGAGGTCTGGGTCGACTGGCAGGTGAGACACCCTTATGTTAAACTATAAAAAGTGGGAGTGGCCTGACTTTCCACAGAAACATGAAAAAGCTGCTTTTTGTGTTTGTGCTTGCACACCTTGATGAAGTCTCCTCCCTCTGAACGCAGGTGATGTCAAATTCTACACATTTCTTCAAAACATCAGGTTTAAATTGTCTCGTCATTTTATATTAAAACATCTTGAGTTCTGTGACTTTTTAGAACCCCCCACCCCCCTCTGCCACATATCAGTTATTGATTCGTCATCAGTCAGTCTGTGGGCGTGTTTTGCTGACACTCCCTCTTCCTGTCTGCGGCAGCATGTTTTCTGGACTCCATGGCGACGCTTGGACTCGCTGCTTACGGTTATGGAATCCGTTATGAGTTCGGTATCTTCAACCAGAAGATCAGCAGCGGATGGCAGGTGAGATCCCCTGCCAGATGGCTTGATGTGGGGTTAGCTGATGTGTTACCATGTTGCTCCGCCCCCTTCAGGTGGAGGAGGCAGATGATTGGCTGCGGTATGGAAACCCCTGGGAGAAGGCGAGGCCAGAGTACATGCTGCCGGTTCATTTCTACGGACAAGTTCAGGAAACTGAGGACGGAATGAAGTGGACAAATACTCAGGTTACACACACACATGCACACACTTGAATGTGAGTCATGTTTATACAGATCTTC
The DNA here is from genome assembly GCA_006937955.1 of Pachypanchax playfairii. Classification (NCBI taxonomy): domain Eukaryota; kingdom Metazoa; phylum Chordata; class Actinopteri; order Cyprinodontiformes; family Aplocheilidae; genus Pachypanchax; species Pachypanchax playfairii. The sequence continues at coordinate 2,583,057 of SSNP01000006.1, read as the reverse complement.
CAATAATTAAAACTGTGATAACTAATTAAGTGTGTATACGTGTGTGTGTGTGTGTAGGTGGTGTTGGCGATGCCCTATGACACGCCGGTTCCTGGTTACCATAACAACACAGTGAACACAATGAGACTGTGGTCGGCTAAAGCTCCAAATGACTTCAACCTGAAAAACTGTAGGTCTGATCAGAGATCAGTCTGATGCTGCAAACACACGACACCTCTCAGAGAGAACTGCTGTCAGATCAGCTGAGCATCCAGAGTAGCACACCAACCTGATCACTACAGCGTCACATGACCTCTAACACTAAGAAGAGGGATGCTGCAGTATATGAAGCACCAAATGTGTTTAAGTTCACTTTAATCATAAAGTTTCATATTTAGGTTAAATAAATTAGAAATCTTTATTTTGATAAGAATCTAAACACGTAACAGCTGTTTGTAATCACACAATGTGAAGTAGAGAACTTTATGGAATGAGTTTCCATGATGCAGCTGCATCTGATGGAGCAATCTGGGTTTGGTGGTTCTCAGGAGAACAGTACCGGTCTGACTGCATTATGACAAGTCTAATTTTGGGTGGAGGTGGGATTATGGTGCTTGTTTTTCAGGGATCAGGTTTGGCTCCATAGTTCCAGTGAAAGGAACCCGTAATGATTCAGGACACCAAGACAGTTTGGACAATTTAATGCTCCAACTTGGTGGAGACAGTTTGGGAATGTTACCCCATTAAGGTTCTAAACATGTGGCTGATCCAGTCACTGTGTCACATTCATGTCAGGATGTTCCAACACAAAGCAGGTCCATAAAGCGATGAACCCGTTTGGTTTGGAGGAACTGGACTGCGTTCTACCGAGTCCTGACCTCAACCCTGTTGACCAGTTTTGGGAGGAATTAGAGTGAGACGTGAACCAGACCTCCTTCCAAAGCTGCTGGAGGAGCTGAAGCTCCCTGTGGATTAGAGATGAGAGGTCACTAAAGGTCGTATGTGAAGGTGGACGTCATGATACGTTTGGCAGCATAATGTGTTTTAGTTATAGAACATTAGAACCTCATCAGGTTCTTCAGCAGGTTTGTTGTTTGACCACATTTTGAAACGGAACTCCTGTCCAGGGTTCTGTTCACCCATACAGAACCTTCCCATCTCTGTGCAGAAGTTCTGATGTGAAACTAATCAGAGCCCTGATGGTGGATCTGATGAAGATCATATGTTCTGTCAATGTGCTTCATGTCCAGTTCTGGTTCTGCTCTGATTCTGAAGGTGTGATTTAGTTCTGTGTATCTGGTTCTGTTTGTTTCAGTTAATACAGGAGATTACATCCAAGCAGTTCTGGACAGAAATCTGGCTGAGAACATCTCCAGAGTCCTTTACCCTAACGACAACGTGAGTCTGTTGAACTGAGCCAGAACTTGGCTGGATGTTAGAACTGCTGAAGGTGGATGAAGAACTGGACCAGGTTCTTGTTTACTTGTTTGTAGTTCTTCGAGGGGAAGGAGCTGCGCCTGAAGCAGGAGTACTTCGTGGTTGCTGCCACACTGCAGGACATCATCCGCAGGTTCAAGTCCTCCAAGTTTGGCTGCAGAGACCCGGTTCGGACCTCCTTTGACACCTTTCCCGAAAAGGTCAGAAACTGAGGAAGAGGAGGAGTGTCTGGATGTGAGGAGGCGGGGCTTGTAGCAATGAGAGCTGCTGATTGGTTGAATACTGTATTCTTGTTTGTAGAAGCTGACAGTTCTCAGGTTTTACAAACAAGTTTCTTCTTCTGTGGTGTTCTTCTGGTCCTTTCAGGTGGCGATCCAGCTGAACGACACCCACCCAGCCCTGGCCATCCCCGAGCTGATGCGGATCCTGGTTGATTGTGAGAAACTGGACTGGGACAAGGTCTGAGCCTGAGACGCGTCTGAAGACACAGAGTGAGCTTGAAATCACGTCCTGAACCTACTTGTGTCTCTGTGTGTGTGTCTCTGTGTGTGTAGGCCTGGGACATCACCTGTCACACCTGTGCGTACACCAACCACACGGTTCTACCTGAGGCTTTAGAGCGTTGGCCTGTTTACATGTTTGAACAGCTGCTACCGCGTCACCTGCAGATCATCTACGAGATCAACCAGAGACACCTGAATGTAAGGATCCACTGACCCCAGACCTCCTACTGACCCCAGACCTCCTGCTCACCCCTACTGACCCCAGACCTCCTGCTCACCCCTACTGACCCCAGACCTCCTACTGACCCCAGACCTCCTGCTCACCCCTACTGACCCCAGACCTCCTACTGACCCCAGACCTCCTGCTGACCCCTACTGACCCCAGACCTCCTGCTCACCCCTACTGACCCCAGACCTCCTCCTCACCCCTACTGACCCCCGACCTCCTACTGACCCCAGACCTCCTGCTGACCCCTACTGACCCCAGACCTCCTGCTCACCCCTACTGACCCCAGACCTCCTGCTCACCCCTACTGACCCCAGACCTCCTACTGACCCCAGACCTCCTGCTGACCCAGACCTCCTGCTGACCCCTACTGACCCCAGACCTCCTGCTGACCCCTACTGACCCCAGACCCCCTACTGACCCCAGACCTCCTGCTGACCCCTACTGACCCCAGACCTCCTACTGACCCCAGACCTCCTGCTCACCCCTACTGACCCCAGACCTCCTGCTCACCCCTACTGACCCCAGACCTCCTACTGACACCAGACCTCCTGCTGACCCCTACTGACCCCAGACCTCCTACTGACCCCAGACCTCCTGCTCACCCCTACTGACCCCAGACCTCCTGCTCATCCCTACTGACCCCAGACCTCCTACTGACCCCAGACCTCCTGCTCACCCCCACTGACCCCAGACCTCCTGCTCACCCCTACCCACCCCCTAACCCCTACTAACCCCCG
>SSNP01000006.1:2523093-2580136 GCA_006937955.1 Pachypanchax playfairii | reverse complement strand
CCCCCGTCCTCCTGCTGACCCCTACCGACCCCAGACCTCCTGCTCACCCCTACTGACCCCAGACCTCCTACTGACCCCAGACCTCCTGCTCACCCCTACTGACCCCAGCCCTCCTACTGACCCCAGACCTCCTGCTGACCCCTACTGACCCCAGACCTCCTGCTCACCCCTACTGACCCCAGACCTCCTGCTGACCCCTACTGACCCCAGACCTCCTGCTCACCCCAGACCTCCTGCTCACCCCTACTGACCCCAGACCTCCTACTGACCCCAGACCTCCTGCTGACCCCTACTGACCCCAGACCTCCTGCTGACCCCTACTGACCCCAGACCTCCTACTGACCCCAGACCTCCTGCTGACCCCTACTGACCCCAGACCTCCTGCTGACCCCTACTGACCCCAGACCTCCTGCTCACCCCTACTGACCCCCGACCTCCTACTGACCCCAGACCTCCTGCTGACCCCTACTGACCCCAGACCTCCTACTGACCCCAGACCTCCTGCTGACCCCTACTGACACCAGACCTCCTGCTGACCCCTACTGACCCCAGACCTCCTACTGACCCCAGACCTCCTGCTGACCCCTACTGACCCCAGACCTCCTGCTGACCCCTACTGACCCCAGACCTCCTACTGACCCCAGACCTCCTGCTCACCCCTACTGACCCCAGACCTCCTGCTCACCCCTACTGACCCCAGACCTCCTACTGACCCCAGACCTCCTGCTGACCCCCACCGACCCCAGACCTCCTGCTCACCCCTACTGACCCCAGACCTCCTGCTCACCCCTACTGACCCCAGACCTCCTGCTCACCCCTACTGACCCCAGACCTCCTACTGACCCCAGACCTCCTGCTGACCCCTACTGACCCCAGACCTCCTACTGACCCCAGACCTCCTGCTCACCCCTACTGACCCCAGACCTCCTGCTCACCCCTACTGACCCCAGACCTCCTGCTCACCCCTACTGACCCCAGACCTCCTACTGACCCCAGACCTCCTGCTCACCCCTACTGACCCCAGACCTCCTACTCACCCCTACTGACCCCAGACCTCCTGCTCACCCCTACTGACCCCAGACCTCCTACTGACCCCAGACCTCCTGCTGACCCCTACTGACCCCAGACCTCCTACTGACCCCAGACCTCCTGCTCACCCCTACTGACCCCAGACCTCCTGCTCACCCCTACTGACCCCAGACCCCCTACTGACCCCAGACCTCCTGCTCACCCCTACCCACCCCAGACCTCCTACTGACCCCAGACCTCCTGCTGACCCCTACTGACCCCAGACCTCCTGCTGACCCCTACTGACCCCAGACCTCCTGCTCACCCCTACTGACCCCAGACCTCCTACTGACCCCAGACCTCCTGCTGACCCCTACTGACCCCAGACCTCCTGCTCACCCCTACTGACCCCAGACCTCCTGCTCACCCCTACTGACCCCAGACCTCCTACTGACCCCAGACCTCCTGCTGACCCCTACTGACCCCAGACCTCCTGCTCATCCCTACTGACCCCAGACCTCCTACTGACCCCAGACCTCCTGCTCACCCCTACTGACCCCAGACCTCCTACTGACCCCAGACCTCCTGCTGACCCCTACTGACCCCAGACCTCCTGCTCACCCCTACTGACCCCAGACCTCCTGCTGACCCCTACTGACCCCAGACCTCCTACTGACCCCAGACCTCCTGCTCACCCCCACTGACCCCAGACCTCCTACTGACCCCAGACCTCCTGCTGACCCCTACTGACCCCAGACCTCCTGCTCACCCCTACTGACCCCCGACCTCCTACTGACCCCAGACCTCCTGCTCACCCCTACTGACCCCAGACCTCCTACTGACCCCAGACCTCCTGCTCACCCCTACTGACACCAGACCTCCTGCTGACCCCTACTGACCCCAGACCTCCTGCTCACCCCTACTGACCCCAGACCTCCTGCTCACCCCTACTGACCCCAGACCTCCTACTGACCCCAGACCTCCTGCTCACCCCTACTGACCCCCGACCTCCTACTGACCCCAGACCTCCTGCTGACCCCTACTGACCCCAGACCCCTACTGACCCCAGACCTCCTGCTGACCCCTACTGACCCCAGACCTCCTGCTCACCCCTACTGACCCCAGACCTCCTGCTAACCCCTACTGACCCCAGACCTCCTACTGACCCCAGACCTCCTGCTCACCCCTACTGACCCCAGACCTCCTGCTCACCCCTACTGACCCCAGACCTCCTACTGCCCCCAGACCTCCTGCTCACCCCTACTGACCCCAGACCTCCTACTGACCCCAGACCTCCTGCTGACCCCTACTGACCCCAGACCTCCTGCTCACCCCTACTGACCCCAGACCTCCTGCTGCCCCTACTGACCCCAGACCTCCTACTGACCCCAGACCTCCTGCTCACCCCTACTGACCCCAGACCTCCTACTGACCCCAGACCTCCTGCTGACCCCTACTGACCCCAGACCTCCTACTGACCCCAGACCTCCTGCTGCCCCCTACTGACCCCAGACCTCCTGCTGACCCCTACTGACCCCAGACCTCCTGCTCACCCCTACTGACCCCAGACCTCCTACTGACCCCAGACCTCCTGCTCACCCCTACTGACCCCAGACCTCCTACTGACCCCAGACCTCCTGCTGCCCCCTACTGACCCCAGACCTCCTGCTCACCCCTACTGACCCCAGACCTCCTGCTCACCCCTACTGACCCCAGACCTCCTACTGACCCCAGACCTCCTGCTCACCCCTACTGACCCCGACCCCCTACTGACCCCAGACCTCCTGCTGACCCCTACTGACCCCAGACCTCCTGCTCACCCTAGATCTCCTGCTGACCCCTACTGACCCCAGACCTCCTGCTCACCCCTACTGCCCCAGACCTCCTACTGACCCCAGACCTCCTGCTCACCCCTACTGACCCCAGACCTCCTACTGACCCCAGACCTCCTGCTGACCCCTACTGACCCCAGACCTCCTGCTCACCCCTACTGACCCCAGACCTCCTACTGACCCCAGACCTCCTGCTGACCCCTACTGACCCCAGACCTCCTGCTGACCCCTACTGACCCCAGACCTCCTGCTCACCCTAGATCTCCTGCTGACCCCTACTGACCCCAGACCTCCTGCTGACCCAGACCTCCTGCTGACCCAGACCTCCTGCTGACCCAGACCTCCTGCTCACCCCAGATCTCCTGCTGACCCCTACTGACCCCAGACCTCCTGCTGACCCAGACCTCCTGCTCACCCCAGATCTCCTGCTCACCCCTGATGACTCCAGACCTCCTGCTCACCCCTGATGACCCCAGACCTCCTGCTGGCCCCTGATGACCCCTGATGACTCCAGACCTCCTGCTCACCCCAGACCTCCTGCTCACCCCTGATGACTCCAGACCTCCTGCTCACCCCTGATGACCCCAGACCTCCTGCTGGCCCCTGCTGACCCCTGATGACCCCAGACCTCCTGCTGGCCCCAGACCTCCTGATGACCCCTGATGACCCCAGACCTCCTCTTGACTCAGACTTCCTACTGAAAGTTTTCTCCGATGTTCTGTTGTCCTTTTTTGAACTAAAGCTCTTTGTGTCTCAGAGGATCGAGGCTCTGTTCCCTGGAGATTTGGACCGGCGCCGGCGGATGTCTCTGATTGAGGAGGGCAACCCGAAGCGGATCAACATGGCCCACTTGTGTGTAGTCGGGTCTCATGCTGTTAATGGAGTGGCTCAGATCCACTCAGACATTGTGAAGAACACGGTGTGAGTACGGTGCTGATTCACCTTGATCTGCTCACTGAAGGTTCTGCAGGAGGTTCTGACTCCGTCTGTCTTCTGCAGGTTTAAAGACTTCCACGACGTGGATCCTGAGAAGTTTCAGAACAAAACCAACGGTATTACTCCGCGGCGCTGGCTGCTGCTGTGTAACCCCGGCCTGGCTGATGTCATTGCTGAGGCATGTTTCTACTGTTGTCATGGTAACGAACCATTTGTGTCAACTCTTTTAACTGCTGAGGTGGACTGAGACGTTTTTGTTGGTTTTCTACCTGCAGAGGATTGGAGAGGATTTCCTCACAGACCTGAACCAGCTGAAGAACCTGCTGCAGTTGGTAGACGACGAGTCATTCATCAGAGACGTCGCCAAAGTCAAACAGGTAGAGACACAAACAGCTGGGTCACCTGTCCAACATCCAGTTTCTGACCCACCCATGTCCCTGTCTGTCCCTTGACCCGCAGGAGAACAAGCTGAAGTTCGCCTCCTACCTGCAGAAGCTGCACCAGGTGAAGGTGAACCCAGACTCCATCTTTGATGTCCAGGTGAAAAGGATCCACGAGTACAAACGACAGCTGCTCAACTGTCTGCACGCAGTCACGCTCTACAACCGTAAGACCTGATTCCACAGAGTCCAGAGATCATCAGAAGGTTCCTGCAGTTGGTTCAGATTTAAAGTTTCTTCTGGTTCTGGTTCTGTTTGAGGTGCTGGATGGAACAAAACCAGCACATGGAGCGGCGAGCTAGAAATTTTAAAAGATGAAATTGTTTCTGGGTTCTTTAGAGTTCCTCCTGTCTGGTAGTTCAAACTTTTCTGTTGACCTTTTGACCCCTTATCAGCTGATTGGACCTACGGGTCAGGATTAGGGTTAATGGAGGACGAATTATGATGTATTAAAAGTATAAAGCAGTTCCGTCTTCAGTGGAACTTTTCAAAGTACTCTGCGTCACTCTTTTTCTTGTCAGGACTCAAACTTCATCCCGAGCGGCCGTTCGTTCCTCGGACCGTGATCATCGGAGGGAAGGTGCGTCACACTCGACCTGCTTCAACGTAAACTGGACTTCAGTGTTTTCACTGTTTGCTGTGTCGCCCCCTGCAGGCGGCTCCTGGTTACCACATGGCCAAGATGATCATCAAACTGATCACATCAGTAGGTCAGGTGATCAATAACGACCCGGCAGTGGGAGATAAACTCAAAGTGATTTTTCTGGAGAACTACAGAGTCTCTTTGGCAGAGAGAGGTGATGCAACACAAACAGAAGTTTCAGGGTGAACCAGCGGTTCTGGTTCTGGTCTCCTTTGTTCTGATTCTGTCTGAAGCAGATAAACTCATTTATTCTTCCTCGCTGAATGTTCTTGTTTCCTGTTCAGTGATCCCGGCAGCGGATCTGTCCGAGCAGATCTCCACCGCCGGAACCGAAGCCTCCGGAACCGGAAACATGAAGTTCATGTTGAACGGAGCTCTGACCATCGGAACCATGGACGGAGCCACGGTGGAGATGGCCGAGGAGGCCGGAGAGGAGAACCTCTTCATTTTTGGGATGAGGGTGACTGATGTGGAGGAGCTGGACCGGAAAGGGTGAGGTCACTTCCTGTTGTTAATGTGCAGCAGAAACTCCACGATGTGTTCAGGAACAATCTGATAACTAGCTGCTGATCAGATTGTATCTGTTCTATTCTGCCAATTATCATCTTGATTAATTCAGTAACATTACTGACCAAACACTCATTAATTTCCCAAATTTTTTGTTCTTTTTCACTCAAACCTAGTTTTTATTCCAATTTACTTTAAGTTGAAGTTCTAAGTGCACGTTAGCGTTTCCTGATGAGACGTGTCACATGTGGGCCGATTGATCAGAGCTGATCGATTAGAGATCAGCTGATTAAAACTCGACATCTGCTGTTTTTTGAAGTTTTATCAATGTGTTGAAATGACATCACTTCCTGTTTCCTGCAGCTATGACGCCACCAAGTTCTACAATCGTCTGCCAGAGTTGAAACTTGCTGTGGACCAGATCCGAACGGGTTTCTTCAGTCCTGCAGAGCCAGAACTGTTCCAAGGGGTGACGGACATGCTGATGAACCACGACAGGTGAGACCAGGAGTTCTGATGTCCAGGTGTGTCATTACCTGGTCAGAGGAACAGGTCTGATGTGGTTCTCATTGTCCTGCAGGTTTAAGGTGTTTGCGGATTATGAAGACTACGTTCTGTGTCAGGAACGTGTTGATAAACTTTACACGGTAATAAACAACAAACCCAGAAGGCCCGAGTTCAGAACGCCACAGAACTTTGAAGCACTTTCATTTGTAGTTTGTAAAAGATCAAAGTTCAGTTTCCTGTGTTGATTCTAACATGTTCCTGTGTAGAACCCAAGAGAATGGACCAGGATGGTGATCCGGAACATCGCTGCCTCTGGGAAGTTCTCCAGTGACAGAACCATCTGTCAGTACGCTCGTGAAATCTGGGGCGTGGAACCATCAGATGTGAAGATTCCGCCACCCAACAAGCCGCCATTTGAGTCCCAGAAGTGAAGAACCGAACTCAGTTCTTGTATAAGTACCAGACAGAACCGGATCTGAATCATGTTCCTTCAACTCATCTGCATATTTGTTCTGTTTTCTTTTGAAACTGAACTTTTTCTTGTCTGTTTGAACTTCTCGTCTCGCTCACTCCTCACATCGTTAGAACGCACGGCAGCTTCCTCCTGGTGAATTCTGTTGTCATGGAAACTCATCGTTCGATTGGTTTAACATCCGAACACAATTTGTTTCAGTTCAGATATATTTACCGATTTAAAGAATTTTGTTTAAAAATAAATCCAGTAAAAACAGATGTTTTTTATGATCAAAAATATTAAAATTCATATTTTAATTATCTCAAACCATCAAATAGTCGAGCATTACGGGTCAAAGTGCAGCTGCTGATGTTTCTGTCACCCACAGCTTTAAAATGTATAAACAAACAGCTGATCATCAGTCGATGTGCGTCATGGATGTTTTTCACATGTTCTGGTTCCTCTGAGCTCACAAACCTCTGATCCCAGATCAGTTAATAAAACAGATTTAATGCATAATTCAAGTCATAACAGGTTTTCAAACACAATTAACACAAACAAAACAACCTGCAGACAGGTGAGTCATGTGATCAGATAAAAATACAGAAGAAACCATGCGGGTGATGAAGAGTCGGCGGCTCAGCTGCCAGAAAAACTACATCTGTATCTGTTCTTCCTGTCGGTCAGTACAGAATTAAAACGGTCACCGTGGTAACAGTGGAGCTGACCTTGAAGTCCCCTGGGTTACCTTGGTAACAGTGGAGCTGACCTCGGTGACCTTGTGGGTAACCGCAGAGCTGACCTCGGTGACCCCCGGGTTACCGTGGTAACAGTGTGCATTGATGTCAGTGTATGAAAACGGTGGAATGTTCAGTTCAAACTGTCATGATTGTGGAAATGAGGCGTAAACAGTCTGTTTCCGTCTGTCGTCACGCTGCGACGGGATGAGCTGCTCCGAGGAAATCACTGGAAGAACAAACGAAGAAGCTGATGAGAAGATGCTGTTCAGAGGAAACTGGTCCAGATGTGAGAGCCATACCTGAGGATGTTTGGCAGCTCCGGGCTCCTGTAGATGAACTTGTGTTTGTAGGCGAGAGAAGACGGAAACGAAACAAACTGAACTTTGTGGCCGCTGAGACTCTTGGATTGAGATGCCAGATTATACAGCTGCAGGAAGATAAAAGAAAACATCACAAGATGAAACACACAAGGTTCTTCTTCTGTGGTTTTCATCAGACTAAAGGGTCCTCCAGAGATCTAACAAAGATCTAGCAACATTTACAAACAAACTAAGTTCCAGTGTCGAGTGTCGCAACACAAAGTTACCAAAATAAGAGCATCAAGCAAATATAAAAACATTTCTAACTTTTTGTTAAAATAGACAACATTTATAAAACACTCAGATGTTCCAATGTAAAAAAAAATGTTTAGATTCAAATTGTTTCATTCAGAAACAAAAAAACTTTTAATTTCAGGTTTCTTCTTAATGAAAAACTATTTTAGATTAAAATGAGAAGTTACTGATTTCCTTCATGATCTAATCCAATTCGTACCTTTTTTCCAAGGTTGAAAGGAACCACGGGGTCGTCCTCGGCGTGTAGAATCAAAACCGGACAGAAGATGTGGTTCACACTGAGAACAGACACAAGTTGCCGGGGGTTGTTAAAAATGTTTGAAAATGAGAGAAATAATTTGAGTTTCCAAGAAAAAAAGATTTCAGATTCTGAAATTCTGTCTGAAAAACGATTCTGAAAGAGAAACAGGAAGTTGACCTACTTCTCGTCACTGGAGAAGTGAATGTTGTTGGCGCTGATGGAATCCAGGAAGAACCAGTCGAATCCAGGCAGGAAGCGGTACACCTGAAACACACAGACACAGTGAGGATCCACCTGAACAGTGCTGTATGAGAGTGGGTGGGGACTGTGTGGTTACCATGGTGAAGGGGTGACTTCTGGCCTCCTCTCGGATGTTTGTGAACGGAGACTCAAGGATCAGAGCGTCAGGAGGACTTCCTGCAGAGATTTCAACTCAGAATTAATCTAAGTTCTGTCAGGGCATTTAACTGGTTCTGGACCATTTGGGTTCAACAGCTGCACCGACCAATCACAGCTCAGATATCCTGTGTGTGTGTGTGTGTGTGTGTGTGTGTGTGTGTGTGTGTGTGTGTTTTTCTAACCTCTCTCACACAGACGCCTCACCAGGTTTGTAGCGACTCTGTAAAGCAGAAAAATGTGATTTAATCCAGGTGTGTCTGTGCACATGCACGTGTGTGTGTGAGAGCAAGTGTGTTTGTGTGTGTTACCCGGTCCCCAGTGAGTGTCCCCAGATATAGAGCGGCAACGATTTCTTCATCTTTTGTTTCAGCCAATCATAGATGAAAAGAGCGTCTGATGTCATCGCTCCTTCTGATGGTGATCCGTCTGAATCACCCCAACCTACACACACACACACACACACACACACACACTGTTGTGATCCTGCAGCAGTAGTGTTTGTGTGTGTGTGTGTGTGTGTGGGGGGGGGGGGTTGACACCTGCTCTCACCTCGATAATCAAATGTGACCACGTGGTAACCCAATGAACTGAGGACCTAAAAGAAGACGGAGATAGAGACAGATAGAAGTTCAAAGTTCTGACTCAAGGAACTGAAACAGAAAAGTTTCTCAGAAAGTTTCAGACCCAAAGTTTTCTTGATAAAACAGAAGATTCAAGATTATTTTTCATCTTAAAAAGGAACTTTTTGCAAGTCCAAACTGATGACGTGTCTGAGCCCTTAAATCCAGAAATAACATGTTTTAAAGAACAGCATTGTTTTGGACATTACAAGGTTCTGACTTCAGCTCACAAACAACCATTGATGGAAAAACAAATTAATGTCCTGAAAACTATCTGAAGGTAGAAAAAGAAAGAAGGTTTGATCTTAATGTTGCCTGAAAACTCAAATTTCAAAAAGTCTGGATCAATTAAATATATTTAACTTGAAGATATTAATCATCAAACCCCAAGAAAATCAATAACTGATCAGTTGGAGGTTTAACCTTGTACAGCTGCACCCTGTGATCTCCTCCTCTGGTCCCTGCGTTTCCATGGAGATACAGGATGACAGGGTGGCCGGAGCTAAACATGGAGTCGTACCAGTCAGTATCCTTCCCCTGAGCGTCTCTCCACATCTGAGCTGGAACTGTGTGCCTGAAACATGCAGAGACACACGTCGTCGTCATGGATACACAACACGGGTTGGACAAATTTGGAAAGTATGAACTATGAGAAACTTTGAACATTTGGAAATATAAAGACCGAAGAGGCACCAAGACCAAGTATTTACTTCCTGTAGGGGTCCAGGCTTTAACTCCACCCCTGCAGGAAATAAATCTACAAATCAACCTCACTCGGGGAGACATGGTGTGACGTTGTCAGGGAGACAGACGTCATGAAGACAGGACACAGGTTGTCCTCAGGGACATGTGAGCTATATCCTGCTCAGGGAGACAAAGTGTGTGACATCGTCATGGAGACAGTACATGGGTTGTCATCAGGGAGACATGACATGTGATGTTGTCACGGAGACGTGAGGCGTGTTCTTCTCAGGGAAACATGACATGTGTCTCCGTGAGGTTGACACGGCGTGTGACGTTGTCATGGAGACAGGATCAGACTGCAGTGTGACACTTTGATCATCTTGGATAAAGTTTGAATGTTATTTCGTTTTTAGGCTGACGGATGAAAAAATGAACTTTAACTTACTAAATGAAAGTCTGAGTGTTTGATGTTGGGGCGACATTAACGTGTCCAGAGCAGCAGAAAGAAAGCGTGTGTTTCTGTGTGTGTGTTGGTACCAGACTCCGACATTCAGGCCCGTCTCAGGTTCCAGGTAGAAGTTGTGTGTGTGGTTCAGTCCCTGATCAAGTGGTTGCTTCAGGTCAATAAAGTACGGAATCCTCACTGAGACAAAAAGCACACACAGGTCACATGACGTCTCACTCAGCCGCTGATTGGTCAGAATGTGAAACTGTGTTTTTACAACAGTTTGTTTAAAACCTCTCTAGAACCTCCGGTTCCTCTGATCTGTCAGAGGTTATGGGTTTAATGTCCTGCATCACTGAGAATCAGCCAATCAATGAGCTTCTAATGACTGTCAATCAATCCTCCCATTTTGTTCTGAGGAGGAGAAAATGGTTTCAAACACTCACCAAAGTTTAGGAAGACGAGTTTGGCCTGAATGGAGGGAAAGAGTTTAATGATGAAGGGGACGGAGACATAGACAAGCAGCAGCAGCATCATCATCCTCTTCATCTTCCCCACCAGACCCAACCTGCAGAGAGATAACGTCATACAACATCTCAATCAGCCAATCAAATCTCAGCTTTATACTCAGTTAAAACATGTTTCAGTGAGTGAGTGATCCATCTTCCTTTAGAGACTATCTCTGTCACAGTGCCATCAGATGACCGCAGGAAGTGACACAGTTACATCAAACAGTGAGTAAAGTTCACCAGAACCTGAGGGAGTTTTGGAGCTGTGAGATTGTGGTTTTAACGTCCGGTGATATCTGAGCCGGTCAGAGTGCGAGCATGCTGACTCCGGACCTGAATAATTCATGGAGTAAGAGTGAGAGTCAGCTGCTCTCAGATCAGTTACTGAAGAGACCGTTTTACACACCTGGAGACTGATTTCTGTTGATCAGATGTTTGTTCAGCTAACTGTTGTTTTTAAATCTATAGATTTAAAAATGTTGTCTAAATCTTGACAACAAAACAGTAAATTATAAAAAAAATATTTCATAAATTACAACAAAAGATTCTATTCAATTTAAAGCCAAATACAGGATTTTTGGATTAATGATCGGGTTTCTGCTTTAACACCCTGGAGCTGCCCATTGCTACCAAAAAAAACCCAGCTGTGTTGATGTCTGTTACCATGGAAACAAAGGCAGGTGGGTTGACAGCATCTGTTACCATGGAGACAGAGGCAGGTGGGTTGACAGCACGTGGTTTATACGTGAGTGATTTTGCTGTAAACTGCAGAAACATTTGTGCTGACGCGGCGATGCAAACAGGATCATGTGACCAGACGCCACGTGGTTTCACCTGATGTCAGCATCATGCTGGTTTAAACAGGATGCTGAAGCTGAGCAGCAGAACAACAGAAACAAATGAAACGTATACACATTAAAAAAGTGGGTGAGAACACATTAGTAACGGAGCTGCTGGAGAACATCACGTAATATGAACAAAAAGAACCTGAGAACCAAAAGACTGATGGATTTTAGTGTCTGTCAAAACAAACTAAGAGCTAAAGATGAACCAATAAATCAACCTATAGAACAGAGAACACGTTCTTCACATGGTTCTTCACTTATTGTGTCTCTAATAAAAACCACAACAAAGAATCTGGTTCCAAAACGACACAGTAAATTATTTCATGTGGAAGAAACGAGACCTGATTCAGTAAAAACTGAATCATCAACAGAAGAAGTTCTGATAAGCTCCTGGTTGAATCCTTTCAGAGAACTGTCTGCTTTAACCTGAAAAGTTCTCTGAAGTTCCTGAACCCACATAAATCAGCTTAACATGTTAATAACATGTTAATAACATGTTAATAACATGAAAAGTAAAACAGCATGTTTGTTCAGTCTTCATCAGACCTGCTCCTGCTGAAACCTCTAACAGCCCTCAGAGATTCAACACACAGGTCAGAACTTTGTTCAGCACAGAAACTGGATCTGGAGTGAAACTGTAACCAGACCCACAGAACCACTGAATAAACCATGTTCTCTAGGACAGAGGAGATCCAGATGGAGATGGAGCTGATAATCTGTCCTGATGTGGACCAACTGATAGAAAGAGACGAATCAATACACAACAAGCTGCACAAAAAGAACCCAGTTCCAGCTCGGGTCTGGACTCTGGGTTCTAATGGAACAGACTAACTCAATCTGGATTGATTTTCTGGAGCTTCAACGAAGCTCTAAATATGGTCTGGAGAAGATAGTGGAACTCAGAGTTCCAAAGAAACAACAGTCAGACATGACGAGACGATCAGCTGCTGCAGAGTTTACGAAGAACTGAATCTAATTATAAAAATAAAAAGTTAAAACCTCGTCAGAACTTTCAGCTGATTCGGACCAAAGGTCAAAAGTTCTCTAAACATTCTGCGAGTGTTCTCTTGATCGAGTCAGAGTCTGAAAGAACGTCTGTCAAATACAGACAGAGAACCGTAAAAAAGAACGCTGCGTTCTGGGTGAGAGTCCAGACTTCTGCTTTCAATCAGAATTTTAAAGAAGTGATGAAGGAAACCTCATCAGCAGTGAGGTCACTTCATGTTACCGACAAAACAGATTAAATACGTTTTGCTCTCACTTCCCCAGCAGCATCTTTAAGTGATCAGGTCATGTGATCAGAGTATCTCCAGATCTCAGTTAACAAGTTCACTTCCTGTCTGCAGGAAACCAAAGAAAGACCTTCAGAGAGTCTGGAGAACCTGGAAGACCGGGTAGATAAATGTGAAGAGATGAGAATTGGATCAGTACTTTAAACAGAACTTGGTCTGAAAGTGGTCATTAATAACCCACAATGCAATGCAGCGCCATCGTTATGACCTTCAGTTAAATGGCTGCAAGCGTTTCAAGAGGATTAGACTGATGAAGAGGAGGAAGCTGAAGATCTCTGATCTGTTTAATTAGATTCACCTTGGATTGTCTTTCTAAGACAGGAGGAATAAAATCTGATAGTTTAACTCTTAAATCTCCACATCATCAGTAATATAGGTCTATATATATTACTTTTGGCTTCTGCAGAGCTCCACTGAGATCAAAGGTTCTGTTCTACAAGTCCAAACGGATCTTTCTCCTTCTTGATGACCTGATTAAATGCTTTTAACTTTACAGGAAAAAACAGACTGTCCCTTTAAAACTTGTTGGAAGGAGCTGAAGACGCTTCGGGCCTATTTATTTAACTGAAGCTTCAGAAAAAAAAAAAATATATATATTCTCTAATCTTTAAACCAGATTTTCATGGTTGTAATGAAAAGAATCAAGTCTGTGTCTGAGGAAACGCCTGTTTCAGAACCAGGCTTTACTCGGACCTGCAGTTTCTGGTCCAACCGGCTGGGTCGCATCGGTGAAACCAGTCCGACCGGTCAGCTGAAAGACAGACGGGTCACTCACTCACCTGCAGAACCACAGAAACACCTGCGGGTTCCAGCTCGGGAGGTTAATAATTACTATAATTATTTGATCTTTTTGTTCTAGTCTCAACATTCTGATATTTTAATGAAAATCCACTAAAATAATTTATAGACTTTTTCCTGTTAAACTGTTTAAAGGTTTTTCGACTTTAAGTGAATTATTCGGATGTTTTCGGAACTCATCCGGTTCTGCCTTCAGTCACACTGCAGACACAAACAGATTCACCGGTTCCGGTGCCGGACCGGTTCTTACCTCCTGAACGGTTTCATGCTCCGTTCTTCTCCCGGGCCCTGCCGGACGCCGACTGCGGGGCCCGCCGCTCCTCTGCCGGGACGCTGCTTCAGCTCCGGATCGTTGTCCTTCTCTGTCACTGAGTTCCACCTTCGCATCCCTGGAAACGTTAAAAGGAGCGCGTTAACCGGAAGAAAGAGGCTGAAACACGAGCCGAGAGCCTGACGGGTGACGGAGCGCCGGGTAGGACAGGATCTGGGTCCCCGCTGAGCCTGAACTAAGATCCGCAGAGAGCAGCTGACCAGGTATCCAGACTGCCGCAGCCAATCGCAGGGCAGCATTAATACCACGTGGTCCCACCGTGCTGCGTCCACGGCCTCCCGGGAAGCGTCGGAGCAACGGCTTCCAAAACAAACCCGGTTTATGACAGAAACAAACTTGTGGTGCCTTCAGGTACCGCACGGAAACTTCAGTTAAAACCAGAATTTATTCTTTTAAATAAACCAAATCAAAAGAGTCATAAACAAGTAAAATCAGATCTAATATAAATCCTTTCACTGAAAGGAACTAAATCTGTTGTGTGTTTAATACTCACGTGTCAATTTAGAATTTAAGCTGTGCTTACACTTTACAAACTGCTTAAATGTCCAAAGGGTCTTTTGGAAACAAACACAAGCAAAAAGGAAACACAGAGACTGTCCAACTATGGTCCAAAGAACCAATAAATAAAACCATTAGATGCGGCTTACTGAATATTAGCTCTTTTATCCAACTCTGTTAATGATTTGATAACTGATTATTTAGTCTTACAGAAACCTGCAGCAGTAGGATCATGTTAGTATTAATGAATCAACTCCTATCTAAATGTTCATGTTCCTCCAGCAGCAGGTTGAGGAGCAGCAACTAGTTTCCAGTTGGGTTAATCCAACCTGACTGTACTATTTCTGTGTTTGTCTGAGTCTCTTTCCTGTTAGCTCAGGCCCTAGTGGCCCTAGAGGTTTCTTCCTGTCCTGTCTTGGTTGTTGTTTTATACCATGATCCAGATTTTTAGATGAATTTGTTTGTGTTTGGTTAAATTTCAGATTCCAGCAGCTGATTGTCTGAACTTCATCATGCTCCAAACATCTGCATCAGGAGACAGATGTGGACTGAACCTGATCATGACAGGCTCACCACCTAATTGGAGCACCTTCCAGAACAGTCTTACTACAGGTTTGGGAGTTTGTATCCTGTCTGAGGACCTGAATGAGGACGTCTAAATAAAAAATTATTGAAAAAATATTGAAAAATATAAAAATGATTCAGATTCTTTGTTTCATAGAAACTCAATTTGCTTTAGCTGTTCACTCTCAACCAGCTGTTCACTGTCCACTAGCTGTTCATTGTCCACCCATTGTCCACTGTCCACCTACTGTTCACTGACCACTAGCTGTTCACGCTCCACCAGCTGTTCTTAGTGTTGCTGCATGTTTAAGTTGGTTTCTGACAAAAGTTTTATTTATTTTAATGTCAGTCGAAACAGTTTTAACTCCGATTTCTGTTCGCTTGGAAATTTTATGTGCTTAAAGTAGGAAGCGGATCTGCTGTTAAACCCGATCAGCTGATTTAAAATCTGAAACTGTCCAGAGGTATTTTGGTTTGACAAACTGTTCCACAACCTGTCTGACGTCTGACCGGAAGTTCTGACGGTTAAACCGAGTCTTTTAAAAGTTTAACACTTTTGTTTTGTCCTTAGAAGCATAAAGTCAAACAAAACATCAAATAAACTATGAAACATTGTATTTTACCTTTAAAAGCAGAACTAATTATCCTTTCACGACATAACGATCTGAACAGTTCGACGACTTTTGTCCCAAAGCGGCACCCGGAGCGACACGTCACTGAGTCACCTGATCGCAACACGATTTTTACCGCCAAGGTTGCCCCTGCTGTTTGTTGTCACGATTGTTTTGACGGTGGAATTAACAGTAAAGTTGGGATTTTCAGCCTCAGGATGTTCTGTGAGAAAGCAATCGAACTTATCAGGGAGATGCACCGGATGAGCGACGGACAGCTGCCCGCTTTTAACGTAAGTAACCCCGGAAATTTTTAAATAGTTATCTCCTTTCAAAAGTTGTCCGGTTTAAAGTTTATCAAATGTTTAAATCAGAAACATGTGTCTTAGAAACACCACTTACAGATCCTCTGTTAATATATAACAACTCGGCTGAAATGGGTTACTGTTATCAGCTGAAACAACAAGGCTTGTATAGAAACCCGGTACATTTTCACGCGTTTGTCCCATTTCTTCAAAATGAATCGTTTTACTGTAAATGTCACCAAAGATGTTCTATCACCTGAACCCGTGTTACACTTCGGCTCAGTGCTGAAACGTCACGTTGCAGCTGTTTCAGTGAAACAGATGACATTATTATTTTCCTGATCTTTTCAGCACAGTGTTTGCAGAATCCTGCAGCTGGTGCTTACTGATCAAAATACATCAGTGACCTCCTGACCCAGTATGAACCTACAAGACTCCTCAGGTCTTCTGGATCTGGTCTTTTATCAGTTCCCAGAGTCAGAACCAGACATGGAGAAGCTGCTTTCAGCTTCTATGCTCCACATTTCTGGAACAAACTCCCAGAAAGCCTCAGATCAGCTGAAACACTCAGTTTATTTAAATCAAGGTTAAAGACCCACCTGTTCTCCGCTGCATTTACATAAAGTTTTATTAGAAAGTCCAAATCCACACGGTTGCTTTTAAGCTGTCCTTTGTTCTAATTCTGTTTATTTAAATCATGTTTTCATTCTTTTACTTATGCTTTTGTTTCATGTAAAGCACTTTGAATTGTCCTGTACATGAATTGTGCTATACAAATAAACTTGCCTTGCCTTGCCTTGCCTTGATCTATATGTTGGATCCAGTTTAGAAACTGGTTTATGATCTTTGTGGCTCAGGATCTGGTTCTGTGTGGTTACAGGAGGATGGACTGCGACAGGTTCTGCAAGAGATGGAGGCTTTGTACGAACAGAACCAGGCTGACGTGTGAGTGCTGACAAACAAGACCCGCAGACAGATTTCTTCTTGTTGGTTCCAGGTGTCTGTAAACAGGGTTCTGAGATCAGAACCAACACAGGAAGGGCTGCTGGAATCCAGAAGTTTTTGAGGGCTTGAATAAAACATACCAGAAGAAGAGAGATGTATAAGAAGAGAGATTATAAACACATTCAAGAGGGAAAGTTTTACACACTTTTAAAACAGTTTATGGCTCTCATTGTGAAAGCGTTCCGGTTCTGGCCTTCGTTTGGACTCTGAGGTCCATGTGATCGACTCTCACTGTAGTAAAAAATTCTGGTTCAATGGCAGGAAGTTCATCCTTCCCTGGACCTGACCCATGACCCCACATGACCTGTGGAGATGTTCAGATCTCTGTCACATGTCCATATGACTCTGGTTCATCCCTTGAGATTAGAGTCATTTTCTGCTTGAATGATTCAGGGGTCAGAGGTCAGGTATGGGAACTTACACCAGGTAACAACTAAAGTCCAAATGAGGTGAATCAGCTGATTGTTGTCTGTGTCAGGAATGAAGCGAAGTCTGTTGGTCGATCGGAGCTCATCCCCTCCATCAAGCTGCGTCACTGCTGCCTGCTGAGGAACCAGCGCTGTATCGTCGCCTACCTGTAACTCCACCCACAGTCACATCACCTGTGATCATGTGACCTTCCTGTGTTGTTTACTTTGCTTGTTTGTTTACAGATATGACCGCCTGCTGAGGATCAGAGCACTGCGATGGGAATATGGCAGCGTGCTGCCTGCCAACATTCGCTTCCACATGTCTGCAGAGGAGGTCAGTGTGACATCACTTCCTGTTATAATAAACAGTTAAATGGTAAAATCTAAAACTGGAAATGGTTCTGTTGAAACTCTCAGACCTTTAACAAGTGCAGCACTATGCCACAGGTGTTTCATGAGTCTGTGGTGAGCAGTGTCATGAACATGAAGGTGTGGTCCTGTTCTGGGTGTGAAACTCCACCCACTACATGTTGTAGCTGATAGGAAGATGTTCCAAACTCCTCCCACTACACTGTGTCCTGTGAGCATGACTGTGGTCATCAAAGGAAGGGGAGGGGTTTCCATTACTGACCTTTTCTTTTCCTTTGTACTGAGAGCACCCGTAACAGGTTAATGAATTTCCTCCTGAATCAGAACAATAGACAGAAGACTTCCTGCTTCCTGTCCACATTAAAAGTTGGACTTCTTTAAAACTCCTTAAAGCTTTTATTGTGAAAGTGTCAGTGATTGGAGTCTGAACAGCAGCAGATGACGTGTGTTGTGTTCAGGTGCAGTGGTTTGGTCAGTATAAAAAGTCCCTTGCATCCTTCATGCGGTCGCTTGGTGATGGGGAGGGGCTCGACATCACACAGGACACAAAGCCTCCAAAAAGTCTCTACATCCAGGTGAGTCCCACCTGTCTGACCTTTGACCTGCAGTCTGACTTCACAGCACTGATGCATCATGTTTTGTTTCCAGGTGAGGTGTCTGAAGGATCACGGAGAGTTTGAAATTGATGATGGAACAGTAATCCTGCTGAAGAAGAACAGCCAGGTGAGAACAGGAAGTAGAAGTTGGATTCACAAGCTCATGTGTAAAAGCACATCCTTTCACAAGTGGAAAAGGGGTTAAAGGTCAGAAAGGAGTGACACTTCCTGTTGATGGAGGTTC
Source organism: Pachypanchax playfairii (assembly GCA_006937955.1). Lineage (NCBI taxonomy): Eukaryota > Metazoa > Chordata > Actinopteri > Cyprinodontiformes > Aplocheilidae > Pachypanchax > Pachypanchax playfairii. Next base: position 2,561,689 of record SSNP01000006.1, on the reverse strand, counting down.
AGTTGGACCCGTCCTGAGGATCAGATGATTTATGTCTGTAGAATCTAAAATCAGCAGCTCACTGGAACTTGTTTCTGTCCTCAGCACTTCCTGCCCCGCTGGAAATGTGAACAGCTGATTCGTCAAGGTGTCTTGGAACACGTGGTGTCCTGACGTGAAGACGCCATCGCCTCAAGGACACCTGTACAACTTGCCTGTCACACTTTGTCTTTACAAATAAAGTTCCTTTTTTAACACTTTTGTGTCGACATTTTAACTGAACAAAGCAAACTGATCCCAAATGAGATGAAGATATGTTAATCTGAACTCTAGAATAAAACAGTAAATAAAACATAAATGACCTAAACAGTTTCCTGTTCAGACAAAAAAAAATTTAAACAAGCAGTTAATAAAAAATATTTAATGAGTCACACTTTGGTTTGTTGCACCAGCACAGGTGAGAAATAAAAAAGGAACAGGAGGTCTCACTCTGAGGGGAAAAAATCAGACTGATGCTGCTTGGAGACAAACAAAACATTGATAACACTGAAATCCTTAAACAACCTGTAAAGGTGTGAAGACCACACCCACAAGCTGCTCATCATAAATACTTTGTCAGAATTTAAATGACGTTTGGTAGATAGAGGGGCGTTTGGCATATTTCACTGGTTTGAGGCTAAAAATAAACAGTAATTATTTTATTGGGTGAAAGAAGAAGCTGAAAAGTTCCTGAAGACCACGAGCTGTAAAGTCTCTGGATTCTTTGCTCGGTGTTTTTCTCACATTTATTACTTGTAGTTTGGTGGGGTTTTTTTTCCTGGTGCTAACAGTTTCCCTCCACTCCCAGTGTTTGTGCTAAGCTAACAGATTCTAAAGCTGCTTCAGTGTCACAATCTGTTAATAATCAAACAATAAATTAATTTCCTGCAGTTTCACTGAAGACCAGCTCTCAGTTTTAACAACGAAGAGCCAATTATTAGCTTCATCAGACAAACTAAAGTTTAGATGTTCAAGTTCTTATTTTGGTTGTTTTTCTGAAACTAAATGAGTTGCAGCTGATCAGACGAGTCGATCAATATCATCAGATCCAACAGAAACCCGTCTGGGCTGGAAACCTGCTGATCGTTACATCAGGTCATGTGGGTGATTGTTTTGATGATCCGATCAGAGATCTGATCAAACTGGTTTTACATCTGAATCAGTTTGTGGCAGCAGCTTCAGATTTTCTTTGGAAACATAACTTTTCACCGCTTCTTACTTTTAATCTGGTTCAGTTCAGTGTGTGACATCATCACATAATCAGAGTTCTGGCTGTAGAGCAGGAACACTCAGGAGATCCTCCTCCTACAGAAACAGATGTTACTCGTGTTTCCAGCAGCTTGTGGCTGTTTGAATATTCATGTCTGAGAAGCTCAAACAGTAAACACTGATCCTGAAACATGATCAACTGGACCGCCAGTTGGCTCGTTGATTGATTGATCTCTGTGGCTCCTCCCTCAGCATCCTGACACCCTGTATTGACCTCAGGCCAGTCGTGGAGAGGTCAGGTGATGAGGTCACGTGGCCAGTGCGGTGGCAACAGCCTCCCGCAGCAGCTGGCTGAGTGTTCTGACCTTCTCTTCCAACAGGAAGTTCTTCTTCTCTGCCTGTTTCTGCCGCTGCTCAGTGACTTGCAATGCCTTCATCAGCTGGGAGTTCTCCACATACACATCCTTCAGCATCTCGCTCGTCTTGTTGTTCTTAACCAGCTGCAGATGAGATGAAAAGTTAACTCATAGACTAGCTGACAGAACCACAGAACTGGACCTGGAACTTACCTGCTCTTTGAGCTGCTGGATCTTCTCCTGCAGAACCAGGCGGAGCCCTTTCAGCTGGACCTCCAGTTCTTCAACCTGCTGCTGCAGCACCGCTGTGGCCTTCTCGAACTGTTCCTGAACACAACACATGAGGAACCATTAGAGTCAGAACCTACAGGTAGCTGACAGGTGAGTCTGCCTGTGACGTACCTGCTTCATGCTGATCTGAGAGCTGCTCTGCTGAGCCTGCAGCTTCATCGCTTCCTCCAGCTGCTGACTCCTCCTCAACTCCTCCTCCAACTGCACGTGTAGCAGCTCCACCTGCTCCCTGCTCCCTGCCTGCTCCTGCAGCTCCTGCACCTGTCGCAGGTGCTGAGCCTTCGCCACGCTGAGAGCAGCGTCAGCTCGTACTGCCTGCAAGCGAACAGACACCAGGTGAAACAGGAAGTCATGATTCTGTGGTCAAAGTCAGGTGAATAAATAAAGTCATGTGATTAGATGAAAGGAGTGTTAAAAATATAAACAAACACCAAATTTCTGATTTTTTATGTGAATACAATTGTTGAGCCTCTTAATTTGGTCCCAATCAAAGATCCGTGTTGACGTGTTACTGTACAATAAACTGAGTGGCACAACTCTGAAACACCTGGAGCAACAGGTTCATCAGCAGCAGCTCAGTCACATGACTGAGTGCAAAAGAAGCATTTCAGAGAGGCAGAACCTCTCAGATGTAAAGATGATCTGAGATAAACTGGGTCTAAAACTGGAACAACTGAATGTCAAACTGAAGATTCTGAAGATCCATTATCTACAGAGACTGATATCATCAACAGATTCAGAGAACCAGCAGCAACAAGGTCTTTTTACATCTCAACCATTTTGATTTTAAGTGACTCATCTGTCTCGTTTTATTTTCATCTTCTCATTTCTTTTCAATCATGGTTCTGATCCAGATCCTGACCTGGTCTTGAGCCTGAGTCTGAGCCACCTCCAACTCATTCATTCTGGACTTCATGTTCTGCTGTTCCTGGGTCAATTTCTGGACCTGAACATCCTGGACCTGCAGTTTAGACAGCTGACACAGACATCGACTAATCAGTTGTGACTCTTTATGGAACCCCGCCCCCCCACCTGTCCTCTGTGGTACCTGTTGTTGGAGCTCTTGGTTCTGGACCTTCAGCTTGTGTGTCTCCTCCTGCAGGACAATGGAGACCTGCTCCTGCTGTACCTGCAGCTCCTGATGGAGCTTCTCCTTCTCCTTCATCAGCCTCTGGACATCAACCTCCAGCTGTTCCACCTTCATGACAATGCCCATCAGAATCTCCACCAAGGAAACACTAAGGATCAATCAGCTGCAGGTGAGCTCACCTTACTGTCAGCCTCCCGCAGTTGCCTGTGCAGCTCAGTCACTTCCTGGGCGTGGCCAAGTTTCTCCTGAGTGACAGTGAGCAGCTGAGAGCGAAGAAGTTCCGCCTCCTTCTGCAGTGAGATCAGCTGCTGCTGCAGCTTCTCCACCTGATGGAAACAGCAGTTGAATATTTTCTGTAAACTGAAGTTTGAGACTTTGAACAGAACCATAGTCCAGGTCAGAAACACGTGATTCATGTGTTTTAAACTTCAATTATATTCAAATAAAATAGAATTATTGAAAATAAAAATTAATTTTAAATAAAGTTTTAAAGGAACTGTCTCATCAGATGAGTTAAAACTCATTAACCACCAACAAGAGAGAAACACTATCAGTCTGACCTTGTTGTTTTGGTCCTTGGCATCTCTCTGCACACTCTTCTTCTCCTCCTCCAACTTCTGCAGCTTCACTGTCACAATGCTAAGCTCCGCCTCCATCTGTAATTGATGGCCCAGCTGAAAAACAAACAACCAACGGTCAACAAATGATCAGCTGCAGACGTCCTGGTTCAGATCAACTGGGAGGATCGTCACCTTCTCCTTCAAGGAGCTCAGTTCTTTCTCCAGCAGCTGCTTCTCCTGCAGCCACACCACCTGCTGCTGGACCTTCTCCTTCTCCTGCTGCAGAACCCCCTCCTGCAGCTGCCGCCGCTGAAACAAAGCAACAAAAACAACCACCGCTCTGTCAGCTCAAAGACTTTCACCTTTAAACTTACCAAAAGCAAACAGCTCAGCTCACAGCAGCTTCTTCCTCCTGCTGCTCCTTGGAAACCGTTGCCAGACGCTGCTGCAGCATCCGGACCGACTCCTGCTCCTTACATAGTCGAGCGCTGAGATCACTGTTGTCGTTGCTAAGCTGCAGGTTCCTGCTGCTCAGATCCAAAACCTCCTCACGATACTTGGAGTTCTGCAGGAGAACACAAACAGAATGAGGTGGAAGGAGATGCTCATACAGAGCTTTAATATCGCAAAGATATTTTCAAAGTTGGAGTTTGATAATAATCCTGTTGACTTGAAGTCTTGAGTTGATTGAAAGGTGATGAACTGTTGGCTTTTCTGTGTGTAAAACTGGTTAATATTTGAATGGAATCTGGTTTGGACAAGGATCAATGCAGTTTTCTGAGTTTGGTGATGACTTTGGACCATCTCACCTCCCTGTGCAGCTTTTCTTCTTCCTCTCTGCTCTGCTCATGATCTCTCTCCAACTCCTCCAGCTTCCTCCTATTAGAAGACACCAAAAATCTCATTTCCTCCTCAGCAACATCATGACACGAGGAATCAGTCACGTTTACAGATAAAAGCAGCTGCTGGGAAAAGGTTAATTTCTAGTTTCATCATGAATCAGATTATAGACACTGAAAATGAAACTGTCTCCAGTTCCTGGTTCTGCTGAAGGTTTCTTCCTGTCCTCTCAGACCCCAGTGGGTCCAAGCAGAACTCATCCTGGTTCTGCTGGTTCTTTAGACAGAAACGTTTTACTGAACGATGTTTTATAACTTTCTGAATCCGATTGTTCATAATTGATTACAATATTTTCATAAAGTGAACTCTGGACTCTTTTTTCCAGAACTGCTCATCTTCATGTCTGTTAAGTTTTAAACTGATTTTCCTCGTCTTGCTTATATAAACAGAAAATGAACTGTAAAGCATTCTGATCTTTGTAGGATTTTCCGGCTCACTATAGCTGCTCTCTCACCTTTTCTTTGCAACGTCGTCCTCCAGGTCCTGGACCTCCTGCTGCAGAACCTTCAGTCTCTCCTGCAGAGCACCATTTTCTGATCGGACCTCCTCCAGCTGAGTCCTACGTTTCAACAAACCAACAAGAATCAGAAACACTGAGCTGATCTGGTAATCCAGGATTCCTGAGACCTAGTTTAATCATTTAAAAGACCGGGAGGAAGAACTGAGACTCTAAGGATCCATTCAGGTCTCAGTAAAAGACCAGACAAACTGTACCTGGTACCAGATGCAGACTGAAGGTCCTCTGGACCTTCAGGACTTTTGTCAACAACCAAACCTGAGACTTTAGAGTCTGATTCTTAATCACCCTCGTCATCATCATCTTCATCATTAATGCAGAAACATTTAAGAAAAGGTTTGATAGAGCATTAAAGAAAGAAGATGGTGGCAGGACAGAATGTGGGACAGATGGACAGAATGTGGGACAGTTACTGATGATCAGTTAGTTATTGATCGGTGATCAGTCAAAGACGTGTTTCATGCATTTAGATGTTTGTCATTCAGTTAGAGATGCAGCAGTGCATTGTGGGAGATTCATTGCGTTTCATGCTGCAGATCAGAAGGAGCGTCTCGATGTGATTACGCTCATCTGGTTCTAGTAGACGGAGGTTAGTCAGCATTCAGACCAGGTTCTGGTTCTGTCTCACAAACCTGTGAGAAGGGTCCGGCTCCATCACGTCCTCCAGATCTAGGACCAGCGTCTCTAGCTCCATCAGCTGCTGAGCCATCTTCCTCTTCTCCTGATCAAAGTTCTCCTCGCTGGTCTTCATCTGGTTCTGGGAGTCCTGCAGATCCAGCTGCAGGAGGAGGACCTGCTTTCTAACCCGCTCCAGCTCAGCACTTTGGTTCTCAGTGGAGTTGTTTGTGTTTGCGGTCTCAACCCGCAGCCGGTCCAGTTCACTGGTTTTAGAGTTGAGCTGCCTGCGCAGGTCCAGAACCAGGTCAGCAGTGTCATTAAGTTGTGAGCTCACGTCTCTCAGATGGTCTCGCAGAGAGGAGATCTCCTCCTCCATCTCTACAATCTGAGTGGAGAGCTGGTCGACTAGACGGGTATAAGTGCTGTTCTCCTGGCTCAGACGGGTCACTTCCTCCCTCTCTTCCTTCAGATTGGACCAGAGCTGTGAGGCCCGGTTCTGTTCCTGCTTCAGAGTCTCCTGCAAGGTAACTTCACTGCTCCTGCCCCTGTCCAGCTCCTTGGACACAGAGTCCAACTGTAGCTGCAAGTTGTCCACAGCCATGGCCTGCTCCTTCAGGTCCTGGATCAGCCGGTCCCGGTCCATCTTCAAAGAGTGTAGCTCAGCTGTCACTCTGGAGACGGACTCGGTTCTGCTCCTCAGCACCTCCTGCAGCTCTTCCAGCTCTGATCTGAGGATGGTGACAGTCTGCTGCTGGACAGAAGTACTGCAGTCATCGCCTGATTCCTGGTGGTCTTGAAGCTCCGCCTTCAGCTGGTTTACCTGAACCTGCAGCTCCTCTTCCTGCCTCCTTACTCGCTGCAGCTCCTCCTCTATGCTGCTCCGCTCTGAGACAAGACGTTTGTTCAGAACCTCCTGAGACTCCAGGTAGGTGATGCTTTCCTCCAGCTGAGTACAGGCCTCCTCCAGCCGGACCTCCAGGTCTGAGCACCTCCTCTGAGAAGCCTCCAGATCCTCCTCCAGACCGGCTTCTGATTTACTGAATCTCTGTATGACTTTCTGTAAACTACAGACCTGCTCCTTCAAACATCTGACCTCTTCCTCCATCCTTGTCTTCTCTTCTCTCCCCAGCTTCTCCTGCTCCTGTAGCCGCCGGCGCTCCTGATGGAGCTGGCAGAGGAGGCGGCGCTGAGCATCGGCATGCTGCAGCTTCACCTGAGCGAGGAGCAGCTGTGACTCCTCCCTGCTCATAGCAACCGTTCAGAGTGACAGCTCCATGTCAAACAGACTGACAGCTTGGACACTAAAACACTATCAAAACTGACTGTTAATCTGTTTGTTGTTAATTTGTGTGACGTCTCAAATAAATAAATAATAAGACTGGATCTAAGATCAGAGAACGTCTCCAGAATCCTGTGTAAAAATGACCTGTGTTGTCACCACCCACCTGACACACATCGTTTCCTGGTCCATCTTCAGCTTTAGCTCCGCCTCCAGCTGGTCTTTTTCACTGCTTAGTCTCTGGACTAGGTTACTAATCTCTCGAGCAAAGTTCTGCTCTAGTTCGGCCCGCTCCCGCTGCATCCTGGGAGTGAAGACAAATAGAAACCTGTAGAGAACCTCCACACTCAGAGACAGGTGACAAAAATCCATCTACCAGGTTTCCTGTCAGGCAGCAGCTGTTCAGCCTGACAGGCAATGCTCAGGGCAGAGATTCGTTCAACAAGTTCAAGGCAAAGCTGTCCCTTCAACATCAGTCCTCCTCACCTGCGCTCCTGCTCAGGACTCCCTCCTGCCCCTTGTCCCTGTTGGATCTGAGTCAGCAGCTTGTTCACCGTCTCCTTCAGCTGCTTCACCTGCTGCTCCACCTGACACTTCTGCTCCTCCAGCTCGCTGATCTCCAGCTGGTCACACAGCAAAAATATCAGAAAATTAAAAAGCCCCTAACAGTCTCTGTTGTGATGTTTTCTTCTCACCTTGAAGGCCTGAGAGATGTCTTTCCTCTCCACCTCCATGTTCTGCTTCACCAAGTCCAGCTGCCGTTCGTAGTAGTTCATCTGAGGAAGAGGAGGATCAGGGTTCGGCTTTCCTTTTCAAGAATCAGGATGTTCGCAGTGAGTGAAGGTGTTACCTGAGTCTCCAGCTGGATGTGGAGCTGCTGAAGCTCCTGGTTGTGTTTCTCCTTCAGCTGCTCCACAGCCAGTTCAGTCTGGATGCTGACTGCAGGACCAGAGACATCATCCAATGAGGATAGAGCTGAGAAAAGACAGGTGGATTCATCAGATAAGCTTACAGGTACAAGTGGTTAACTTTCATGCAGGAGGTTGTTGGATCTGATCACTTTAAAACCACCTGGCTCTGTTTTAGACTTATTTCATCGGTTTGAGTCAGAGGTGTGTTTGTGTCTCTCTCACCAGTTTTATCACCTGGTTGCAGTTTCTTCCTCACTGCCGGAGACGAGCTGCGCTTCATGTCTGAGTCGTCTGGACGGACAGACATAATCAGGTTGAAAACGTTTTATCGTTTACTGAAGTTCACCGAGACACATGATAAAGACTCACTGTGACACAAGCACCTGTTTGTCAGCCAGGGGCGTGTCCTAACATACCTGCACAGAACCAACCTGCATGTCCTGTTCAGTATTTACTGATTGAGTCATGTGTTTCTGAGTCGTCCTGCTGGTTGCACCAGCTGGTTTTGTTTTTCAGCTGATTTCTGATCAGTTTGTACTGAGTTAAACGTTTCAGAGGTGACGTTTCCTCAAAATATTTAATAAATATTTTCACGTTTAGAAAGGCAGAACGTTCAGCTGATTGTGAGTAATAAAACAACACTTCTAACCCTAACTCCAGTCAGATCAACCAATCAGAGTGAACACTGGGTGCTGTATCTGAGGGGTCGCAGTAGTGGATGTGTGACTGTTTGTGGGCGGGGCGTTGTGGGTCTGTACAGGTGGTTGTGTGTCGTGGTCTTTTCTTACCTGAGTCTAACTCAGTGTGTTGTTGACTCCAGCTCAGCTCCGACTTCTCAGCATCATTTCCTGTGGATCTTGTGAACGTTTTGCTGCTTTGTTGACTCTTCAGCAGCTCCAGCTCAGAGTTCAGCTCATCGTTTCTGTCCTGCAGCGTCTGATCAGGTTCACACAGAGTCCAAAATCCAGACACACAAACCAACATGATTACAGTCAAGTTTACTTCTTTAGTTAAAAAAAAACAAAAAAAACATACAGTTCTTTAATTGGACAACAGATGACGCCTGGTGTCTGGTTTTATATTTTATTTGTTTACATTTTACACAATGTTGATTTCTGCACAAGTTTTGTTGAAGAACCAAAGAGACAGGACGCCCAACCTTACTCAAAGTTTTGTGTGAGAGTTAAAGAATCAGCATTAACTTCCTGTTAGACCACCTGCAGTCACCTGGAGGAGGTGAAACATCTCTATTTCCATTCAGTTTCACACACACAGAAAAGGGTCAACTCAGATTACCCTGAAGAATTTAAAATCTGATGCTTCATCTTTGGGGTTTAGGAGCCTTTTCTGTCTGAATTATTCAAAGGTCAGAGGTCAGAACATTTCTTTGAAAATGTTCAAGTTGAGGAACTGAAACCATATGAAAAATCTGCCAAAGTCCAAAGAAATGCTACCGGACGTTCAGGAGAACAAAACTGTAACAGATTACATGACAGTCTGACGAGGACCGGTTCAGGGGTTTAAACAGGTCTGGGGACTGATTCAAATTAAGGTCAATGCAGCGGATGATATTTTGATGGGACTTAAACCGCCAGAAGAATTGCACCCTGATCCTGGGGGCTGTTGTCTGAGGTCCTGGTAGGTCTCATGTGAGACTGGCCTCAAGGGAGGGATCAGACCAGGAGTCATTTGAAGACCTTGTTGAGGACCAGAGAAAGCAGGACACCTTGCTCAGGTATCACCTACTGGCTTCAGGGATACAGAATCTAACCTCACTGATGGGAGAGGAGTCAGAGTTTGAGTGAGGTTGAGTAACAGAACCGGATCAGAACGTTTAAACAGGACTGAATAATCCACATCAACAACCTCTTGAACAGATAAAAGTCCTGGATCCAGATATCTGGTAAAATGGTAAATGGCGAGAACTTGTATAGTGTATACAACTTCCAAAGCGCTTGACACTACAGTATGTCATTCACCCATTCACACACACACACACACACACACACACATATATATATATATCCAGGAGCTTTGAATTGACTATAGGAGGACTTTGTGAGTCAGTAAATCAAGATCACATGAGAAGGTTTAAAGTTGTTTTTACCTAAAACAAACTTCTGAAAAGTAAAACACAAAAAGAAACTGAAATGGAGTCTCAATGTAAGTCGCTTTGGATAAAAGCGTCTGCTAAATGAAAGTAGTAGTGGTAGTAGTAGTAGTAGTAAAAACCAACAGTCTTACCCTGAACTGCATCTCATACTGTTTGATGATTTCACTGAATCTCTCCTCATGGTTCAGAGCGGTGCAAGTCAGGTCCAAACTGCCAAACTGTGGAAATAAAACACTTTTAGTGGATCATGTAACATGTCGATGAATCTATTGACAGATCAGATGAAAAAGCAGGTAGAAGTGAGGGACGAAGCAAAGAGGACACGACTGAGAGGAAACTTTCATTAAACATTGATCAGCGCCACGGAGACGAGATACTGAACACCAACCGGATCAAGTATCAAATATCACACAGTAAAATCAGGAAAACAGCAGCAGACCTTTTCACAGATGAAAATGGACTAAAATGTAATAAAGGTGCTGAAACTATAGAAAAAAAATTACAAAGATATGAACTGAAAAAAAATATATTTCACAATGAAACAAACATCAGAGACTAAATTCACTCCAGACGCAGAGAAACACAAACCGTCTGTAAAATGTCTAAAAGATGACAGAACATTAAAGTGTCACTGACATGTGATTTCTACGTGTTATTTTATTACTACATAATACACACTGTTCCCTGGAAACCAGGAAACCACCTGATGGAGCTGGTTAATCCCGTCTACGTGTTTTAGTTGTTGGCTCATCGGGTCTGTCACAAGCTTCTTGGAATGTTGCGTCTCTGAACTAAAGGTGAGTTTCATCATCACTTCAAGACGTGAAGTAAAACATATGAACAAACTCTAATCTTGCTCACACTCATTTACAGCTGAATTTATGTTGATTTTTTGATCTCTGTAAATCATGTTCAGAGATGATCCTGAAGTGCAGCGTTCTGATTGGTTGACTGATCAATTGAAGTAGGATGTGATTGTGTGTGAGTTGTGTTGTTTTGTGTCACCTTGTCATGCAGCAGCTGCTTCAGGTCTCCTTGCAGATGGATGATTGAACTCTCTGCTTCTTTCAGCTTCACCTTCACTGCATTCAGCTCTTCCTCCAAATGGACATTCTCCTGAGAACAGAACATGATCCAAATGTCCTGAAGAACATCAAGTTTCACTGCAGCTGCATGTTTACCAGTTTAAAACACAAACAAACAAAAAGAAACTCTTCCACCTGAAGCTGAAGGATTTATCTTCAGAGTGTGGGTTTCAATTCAATTCAGTATATTTTCTGTAAAGTGCCTTGAAATTACTTTTGAAATGAATTGATTAATCAGGACTCACCTGCGTGATGCTCAACAACTCCTCTTGTAGCTCCGCCTCCTGTGCTCTGAATGCCTGCAGCTCATCCTGCAGTGAGCAACGTTCACGCTCCAGCTGCTGCAGCAGAGCATCGCTCTCCTGCTCCGACTGACAGCGTAGAGATGTCAAACGCTCCCTAAAATCCTGCTCCAGGTCCCTGCCAATCAGAACCATCTATCAGCACCATCATTACGCCCACATAAACAAGCTTTACCCTGATCACATGACCTGTTCCATTATGATACTCTGACAGCTCAAGCTCCACAATCCTTTTCCTTTTACAACTGACTGATTATTTACATCTCTGATGCAGAAGTAAATATCACACCAGAGATGCTTCATAGTCTGTCTGATCACGAGCAACTGAGCATTTTGGGATGCAAGACCCATTCATTGAGTCCTGATGAAGCAGTCTGACCTGATCCTGCTCTCATTGAGCGTCTCCATGCTGGCGTGACGATCATCCACCTCGCTGACCAGCTGCAGGATCCTCTGATCAGCCACATCCAGATCCAACTTCAGCTTGTCTCGCTCCTTGCAGGTCTGGTCTGCAATCTCCCTGAGGACCACAACAGACCAGACGTGACCCCCACTTCACTCACAGATAACAGACATGTCCTGACTCCCGTAGCTTAAACCTACTGCAGGTGCTGGATCTCGTTCTTGTAGGAGATCAGCGCCGCCTGGTGGATCCCGTTCCCGCTGACCAGAAGCTCGTTGTCCAGAGCCAGAGTCAGATCTACCAGACTGAGCCGCTCCTCTAGGGGGAAGTCCAGAGTCTGCAAGACCGCAAAACACAAAAACTATTACTAACTACGACACAAATAAACAATTCTGAAAGAATAATTTTGTTTTTTCAACATGAAATATTCAAGTAAACTTGACAGAACCAGAAAAAAGATGCATTTCACCGCAAACAGGCGATTAAAACAGATCCTGAGACCTTTTATCAGCAGTACAGCCTCCTGACAGCAGGGGGCGCTGCTGCACAGGATGATTCAACAGCTCTTATCATGTTTGAGCAGCACAAATTTATTTACAGACAGTAAATTACAAATTAGTTTGGAATCATTTAATGAGGAGTCTGAGTTCTGAAGAGGGTCTGAAACTAAGTGATTAATGGTTCTGTCCATGTGAACCAGACCAAGCAAATCTGATTTGGTTCTGTAACAGGAATCTAACCAAACTATAATCTGAGGTTTCTGATTAGTCTTGGTGGGTCAGAACCATTAGGAACCTCACAGCAGAAACCATCAGAACAGACGAGTTATGAATGAAACTCATTAAATAACATAAAAAGGGCTTATTGTTGTTCAGAGGACAAGCTGGAGACGGATCCTTAGTCTGGTAAAGACTGGAAAGTATCTGAGAAGAAAGACTTTCAACAAATGAAAGGTTCCAGTCAGACATTAATTACTTTGTTTTTTTTTAATCAAACTTCATTTACTGATCAGATCAAATTATTTAGCTGTTGATAAAAAAAAAAAAAAAAAAAACATAAAACAAAATGATTTATGACCCCAAATGATCTACAGATTAATCCAGAACCAAACTGCAGACCCCTTTCTGAACAAAAAGCCCAACACAAACTGCATAAACTCCTTATTTCACTCACACAAGAGGACACGCTCAGATTCCTGACACATTACTCAGATCTGCAGAGACCCATGACAATGAGTAAAGGTCCAAACTCACCTGCAGGATCTGCAGGCTGTTCCGGATTCCCTCCTCAGTCCATAGTGCTGCAACCTGCTCGGGGCTGGTGCACCCTGACCCGTCATCCAGCCGGCTGAGAACTCTGTGGCCCACGGTGGCTGTCAGCAAAGAGGGGGAGGTGGAGCGGACAGAGTGCTCCTCCAGCACCTCGTGGGTCTGCATAGAGGACCAGAATCAGACCTTGTTCAGAGTGAGTTAAAACCTCAGGAATGAACAGAATTTACAGAGTTGTGATGTCGTAACATTTAATCTGGATTATCCAATATTGACTTAGAGCCACAAACACCACAATCAACCAGCTGAGGACCAACCAAACTCCTTCAGCCAACTTAGGAACCCCAGATTCCCACAACCAGCTGAGGACCCTCAGAGTCCTGGACTCCCTCAGCTAGCTGAGGACCCCAAACTCCTTCAGCCAGATGTGGACTCCCTTGGCCAGCCAGACACCTTCGGCTCGATGTGGGCTCTGGACCACTTCAGCTAACTGAGGACTGTTGGACTCCTTCAACCAGCTGAAGACCCCCAGACTCCTTCAGCCAGATGTGGTTCCCGAGGCTTTTTCAGCCAGATATACCCCCTCAGACTCCTTTAGCCAAATGTGGTCCCCGGACTCTCATACTGAAATTGGATTTCTGCTAAACTGGAAACAAAAATAAGGCAAACCCCGAGACAGAAAGACTCTGACCTGCGATCTGAGATCAGTGTGTAATTGGTCAGATTTTAACTGACTGGCCCTGATTGATCAACCTGTGGATCTTCACCTGAGTCTGACAGTAAGTCACTCCTCCTGGGCTCCTCTGGTCTGTTCTGACCCACATTAAGAACCTGCAGCCCGACACCGGCTCTGACTTGCAGTACATGATGTCTTCCACCTGTCTATGAGAGTTGCTACCTGGTTACCTGCAGCATCTGGATCAGTAACAAACAGCTGATTGAGCTGATTACTAACAGCTGTAGCTCCTGATTGGTTTACAGGTAAAAGGTGATGCTGTGTTCAAGAGCAACAGGTAAATTACAAAACTGTTCTGAAATTTCTCTATAGACTTATTGACATTATTGGTTTACTCCAGTTCAAATGTAATCTATTACTATTTACAGATACATTCTAAACACGAGCAGAGGTTTTCGTTTGAATCACACTTTGTTATTTGGGCATTTTAAATATTTACTTCCTGTTTTTGGATCAAATATTGAATTTAAAAGAACTGATAAACATCAATACATCAGCACAACTGTTGGTTTCATCCAAACAGCTGAGACGGATCAGAACCGTGGTGTTCACCACTGATGTTCTGACTGTTATCACAGTTTTTATTTCAGCTTTTATTTATGTCTATGATCCTACTCTCCAGAAAAGAAGGATAATATGATCATTATAGTCAATAATAATAAAGAAGCTTTTTTACTTTTTATTTTCAGTTCAGTTTCATAATAAACTTATTTCAAGGCACTTTATATAAGCAAGTCCAATCCACATCCAGAGTCCAGATGCAGAGACCTTTTTATGAAAACATAGTTATAAAGAGTTTTACCTGTCTGACCTGGTTTTGAATTGTTCTCAGCATTCAGTCAATGTTGCTGCAAACACACCTGTTTAATGTGACGGAAGGTTTTCAGTCTGTCACTCTAATCAAACAACTATTTATATACCAACTGGTTCAGAATCAAATCACCAAATGTATTTACTCCAACTGGTCATGTTGAAATGTCTCTACAGTAACAGGATGTTCTAACGGGTTCTAACGAGTTTTAAGGTGCAGCACATGTGGTTCTGCTGAGTGACTCATCCATCATTTAGCTGTTTTTTACTGTAACAACCTTTAATTTGAACATTAAAACATGCTGATAAATAGATTTTATTATTGTTAGATTTAAATATTTATTTTCAAAGTTTTGAATTTAATGACCTACAAAAAATGAAAAACTAATAAATATTTAATTTGGTGAGTTAATTTTGTTGTTACAGTAGAAATTTAATCTGTTTCTTTAATAAAGAGAAAAATGTTGCCTATTAATATCTCTTGTACATTTAGAGACTGAGAACATTTTCAGGTGGCGCTTCTGTCAGTCACTTCCTGTTGCTGCTTGTTCCTCTTCAGGACTGTGAGGAGTTGGTAAACATCTCCAGCAGCCACTGGACCAGACGAGGGGTAGGTGGGCTTCTGGTTCCATTTACACATTTTAAATGGATTTTAAACCAAACCGAACGGTTTGAATCAGTTGCAGAATCAGAAAACCATGATCTTGTAATGATTAATTCAACAGAAACCCGATTCATCAAGAGGCAGGGCTTCTCCCTGACCAATAGGAGGACTTGTTTTGTCTTTACAATCAGGTGACAGCTGTGAGGGTTTATCTGATTCACAGCACACAATTGCTACTGTTTAAAAGTTTGGTGTTTTTATATTTGAAAGTTAAAATGTCATACCCTGTGTGGCATCCTCTGTAGGTCAGCTGACCGTATGGGGGTGGAGCTTGATATGGGGGCGGAGCTACAGAGAATCTTTCTGAACTCCCTGAGAATGAGTCTCCCGTCCAGGTGGGAGTCCAGCCTCCTGAGCAGAACGTCCATGTCCTGCACGCAGAGACAAAAAAGCTCAGACACAAAAACTCAAGTTTTTATCAACTCTGTGTTGAATTCAAAACGCTGCTTCACCTGCACACCCAGGTGATCAAACATTTCTGTCAGGACATGACGATCTCCTCCAATCTCCTCCTCCACTTGCTGCTGATCTCCTGCAGAACAAACATCACAGTTATTCCTCTAGTTTTGAAAAGAATTTGCTTGTTGTGTTAAAGATGATTCACTGCGTCTCGTGATGTTTGTCCTTCTCAGTCTGCAGGAACTATAACCTTCATACGAAAAGAACTCAGCTCCGGTTACAAGGTTTGATTTAGTGAAACTTCTCATATGAACAACAGGATGTACAGAACATTCCCTGTTGCAACAATCCTCCAGACCTTCTGAAGATCTTTCAAAACATCAGTGGAGGTCATGAAGAAATATCAGAGTTCAAATAATGCTCTCCAGCAGATTTCCTGTCATACTGTGTCTGTGACAAGCTGCAGGAACCAAAGAGCCTTAAGATCCAGACTTTCAGATCATTTCAGTCAGAGCAGGTGTGTCAGAACCTGTTTGTGATTAAACAGACCTTTACACTGAAAGAGCTGCTGAATGTTCCTGTTACTTCCTGCCTCTTCATCAGACTTCAGGCTCTGCAGAGAAAACATGGAGGCCAGTGAATGACTGGGACATAAAGAGTGTGAAACCAGACAAAAATAACTGCACAGTGTGTGTGTGTGAGAGAGAAAGAGAGAGAGAGAGAGAGAGAGAGAGAGAGAGAGAGATAATACCAGCAAAACAAACTGTAATCACAAGGAATTCCTGAGCGATCATTACTTCTGCTAGAATAAATATGTTGTGCGGGTGAGTGTGTGGCCCTGACTATCACGCTCAGAAACTTAGCACCCCCCCCATCAGGTCGGCTGTGAGAAATGGAACTCATCACGAGACCTGGTTCTGATCTGGACATGAGAGCAGGTTGATTTCTGTGTTTCTGATGTTGAAAAGTTTCTGTTTTCCAGCAAAAACACTTGTTTAAGGACCAGTAATGGTAAATGTTGAACAGAACATTTTTGCTCTCCTGTAAAGAACCAAGATGTGGCTGATCCAGGTTCAAATTTAAGGCTTAAAGCAGAATGTGATCAGAATAAAGAGCTGATAAACTAAAGCAGACTTCAGAATCTGAGTGCCTCTAAACTCATTATGTAACTGTGTAAAAGCGCCAGATATTCAGTAGATTTCAGCTGCACAACATCTGGGCGAGAGACACCCGCACACACAGCAGAGAGAGACCATTTAATCTGCAGTCACAAAACCTTCTGATGTAACTAGTCTGAACTGTTCCAGGATCAGATCAGCTAACCATGGAGTTAACATGGAAACAGCAGTAACCATGGTGACAGCCTCCAGCAGGCAAGATGCTCATAGGATTTTTAGTTTAGGTTATTTAAACAGTTTTTGGTCATGTGATGGATGGTTACCTGGCAACAGCACATTTTTCAAGTTGATTAAAGATGAGTCAGCAGAGTTTAACTGCTCAATCTGAACTGAATTAGATAATTTCATGACAAACATGTAGATTTAAGACTCAGTTTCCAGTTTTACAGGATCCAATCAGCTTCACTGGAACCTGAGTATTTGTGTTTTCTGTTTTCATACTGTAACTGAAATCAGCACAGAAATATCTGAGAAATTACAACATTTCAAAAACACGACGGCAAACTATCAAGACACAGAAACATCTTCATCCAGCAGCCAAACCAGCTCCCACATTCCACACAGTCCCACATCCTGAAAAACCTTCACCGCCCTGAAAACCACCAAACCCCCCTGTGCTGAGTCCAAAACCACCTCCCCCCTCCTTCCCCCTGCTTTCTCCTGCCTCCTCCTTCTACTCTCTCCTCCCTCCCCCGCTTTCTCCTGCTTCCCTCTCCCTCTACTTTCCCCTGCCCCCTCCCTCTCTGTGCTTTCTCCTCCTTGTCCCTGCTTTCCCCTACCCCCTCCCACAGCCTTCTCCAGTTTCAGTTTCTGACTTCACACACAGTCTGAGGAAAGTGAAGCAACTGCTGCACATCTGTCTTTCTGTAAACAGAGAGTATAAAAACTCAAACAATCTGCTGAGATCTACTGACAGCAGCTTCACACCAGGCTGCTTACTGGTTGGAGTTTCACTGCTAAACTGCTGAATTACAGTAAAAGCTCTATTGGATTATTTGGACCACAAACATGTTAGAAAACTGACTGACACGAACATCTCAGCCAAACAGGGAGTCAACATCTGCCTCACCTCCACGCTCTCCAGAGACGTGGCCCGTCTCAGTTTGGCTCGGCGGACACCAGGTGGTGAGGAGTCTGCGGCTTCAGTTCTGAGTAGGGGTGAGTCCTCAGAGTCACAGTTGAGAGTGGCATCGTGTTTACTGTCAGGACGAGAGCGCCGGCCGTAACGTTTTGTTCCCTTCACAAACTTTGGCTTTATCTCCTCTGGAACAGCTGTGGACAGGAAGAAGATGATGATGAGCAGGAAGAGGAGGCTATCAGGTTAGCATGACTGCAGAATCACAGCAGAGTCTAAGAACCAGAACTCTGAGCAGGCTGAGTCCCACATGCAGCTTTGAAACATGATGACTCACAGTCAGGCTCTGGTTTATTTTGTAATCTGTTGCAGTGGCCTGGATTATCCAGACCTATAAATTGTTGCAGTGGCCTGGATTATCTAGACCTATAAATTGTTGCAGTGGCCTGGATTATCCAGACCTATAATCTGTTGCAGTGGCCTGGATTATCCAGACCTTTAATCTGTTGCAGTGGCCTGGATTATCCAGACCTTTAATCTGTTGCAGTGGCCTGGATTATCCAGACCTTTAATCTGTTGCAGTGGCCTGGATTACCCAGACCTCTAATATGCAGCAGTGGCCTGGATTAACCAGACCTCTAATCTGCTGCAGTGGCCTGGATTAACCACACCTCTAATCTGCTGCAGTGGCCAGTGGACTTTCAGTGCTTTGTTTTTTTTTCTCTCCTATAAACAAACAGTTCATTACAGACCCGCAATCACTGACACTTGGATCCTTTTGTGACATGACCCCCCCCCCCATCTTACCTGGCTCCAGGTAACTGCTGTCATCCTCTGATGTGCTGAAGTCCAGAGTGCGAGACAGGACGGACACAAAGCCGTCCTTAAACTCCTCAAAGTTCACCTGTACAAAGACACAATTTAACACAACAATAAAACATACAGGAACCAAAAGCTGAAGTGTGTGTCTCTTTGTGTGTGTGTGTTACCCTGCCATATGTGCGCTCTCCCAGCAGTGTGTCCAGAAGCAGCGGCAGATGTGCATCCAGCTGTAGCTTCCTGCAGAGCTCCGTCAGCTCATCTCTGTCCAGGAAGCCAGTGGCTGTTGTGTCACAGCTGTTGAATTCAGCTTTCAGCTGAGCAACATACTGACTGTGTGCCTCTTCGTCCATCAGGGTGCATCACGCTGTGACACTGATACCTGACAGGAAACAGTTTGCGTTAATGACATTGAAACCTCAGACACTGCACAGCCTCAGCTGTTTACTGACCTGAGTCAGTGTCTCTTACTGGACTTGGCGGGACCTCGCCGAAGGGCTATAACTGCAAGCTGTGGGCCTCTAACTGGACTCGGTGGGGCCAAGCTGCATTGTTATTGAACTGAAGTGTTTTGTTTCTATTGATGCTGATCAGAACTGATTAAGAACTTCCACAGAAACATGCTGCAGGAGTTTTAGATTTAGAACCCAGATGTTTGTGGTTCTGTCAACTGGTGGACAAAAGTGTAAAACATCAGCTGAAAGTTGTTCTGTTTGTTAAAAGTTTAGAAAAAAACTTCTCGTGAAGTTCTTGGTCACAATGTTTGAAACAAGAGAACATAAGAAGGAAGAACAGGGTGAGTCCACAGGACACCATAAAACACCTCACAAAGACATAAACACATTACTGTAATGCATTTGGAGGCTGAAGGTCAACTTTCTATGAGTGGAACCGCATTCTGACTCCTCGGTGTTCCACACGTTTCTGCTTCAACATGTCATCTCCAACACAAATAACCTCCAGATATGGAGAACATGCCCACATGTTCCTCCTGAGAGTTTCATGAGCCAAACTACAGGTTCCAGCTCATGAGCAGAACTCACCATCAGTAGTCTGCTGTTCAAGTCAAAAGCAGCTCTTAAACTGTTGGAAAGGAGAGGAGGAAAAGAAAAAACAGAGTTGGGTTGTAAAATCTAACTGGTGCTCTGGACAGGTGAGTTTTTATAGACATGTGACAGGAAGTGGAGTGACTGAGGTGTCAGTCTGGAGTTTCTGGAAACATATGGTCAAATGCTGACATGATGAGGGACAGCTAATGTCTGAAACATTGGCATTTTCTGATTAAACTTAATCCAGATGTTGAGCTCCTCTCAGTCATGTTGGATCTGAAGAATCTTCTAACTGAAGACACTCTGTTGTTGAATTCCTGTGTTGTGAGGATGATGAGGGTTTTATATCATGTTATTCATCTTGTTTTTCTAAACTCCATTGTTCAAGTTCATTTTGTTCTGTTGAGGTTCTGTTAACGATAAGAGGTGGAACCGGCATCAGAGATCCCCGTCCATCATCCAAATATGTTACAAAGTAATGAACGCTATGTTTGATGTTCCGCCTAACATTTGGTAAGAAATCTCTGACCGATAAAACGGTTTGAGTGTGCCTATATTGAACATCTGATGCATAAAGCTGATAAATGACTAAGTTTTAATAAATAATAATAACAGGTTCCACAATCAAGTTGACTCGGGTGTTTCCGGAGAAGCTCTCGGTTTCTTTCGTCAACTCAAGCGGGCCGAAGAAGCTTCACCATGGGAACGGAGGCGCGAGCCGCAGGGACAAACGGCTAACAGCAATACAACGACCGAAAACTCCCCCCAAAGTTTAACTACGCAACGAGCAAAAGTTTGTGTTCGATTGTTAAACTCTCTGTAACCACCAGAGCGTATGTCCGGTAACCGGCCGCCGTTAACGGGAACACAGTTACTAAAGTTACAGACTCTTACCGGGAGAGAGATACCCCTGTTCTGCTTCTTTCCTGTCCGGTAGAACTTCACGGTTCCTCATGAATGAGCTTCTGCAGCACCAGACCATTCGGTGCTGAACCTCCGACAAAGAACAAAAGTAACGGAGCAACAGACACTGTGAGTTCAGAGCATCGACAACCGGGTCTGCAGTGGACACGCGCAGAGACTGTACTTCCGGTTGTTTCATAATAAAATACCTAGAGCGGCTGTAAGGCTGTATGTGTGCTATCTATCTATCTATCTATCTATCTATCTATCTATCTATCTATCTATCTATCTATCTATCTATCTATCTATCTATCTATCTATCTATCTATCTATCCATCCATCCATCCATCCATCCATCCATCCATCCATCCATCCATCCATCCATCCATCCATCCATCCATGTACAGGGTGTCAGGATGTGGGTGCAGGTCTGTGTGCTGAGCTAGTGGTGGCCTGCTGGGTTCTCGGGCTCCTTGGCCTGTGTCCTGTTAGGGCACCCTCCTGCAAGGGGTGGGGGCCACTCTTGCAGACATAACCTCTGATTCCTGTGGCCGCCTTCTGTGCCTGCTGGCCTGTTTTGTGTACGTTTTTTCAGTTTTTGTCTCTGTGCTGTCTTCCCCCCGCCCATTCTTATATTTTTATTCACAAAAGCAAACAAATGCCAGATATAAAAGCAGGTCAGCTGTTCAGGTCAATAAAAAAAGGTAAACAAACACAATCCAGCCATCGTCACAGAAACACTAATAAACAGAAGACAAGTGGAGTTCACAGATTTCGATGTTTTATGTTCATTTTAAGTGTTTTAGTACTTTTTCATCCTAATTATTTTACAATAATGATATTTGAATGTAACATTCAGAGTCACCAGATTGGATTTCTATCAATTTACTACCAATATTTATATCACGTGTTTCAAATTCAAACAGTCTTTAAGTTTCTCAATGATTATAGATAAAATCTGCGTTGATCAGATTTAAACTACAGGTTGAACCAGCTTTTATTTCTTTGTACTTCCGGTAAACTCTGCATGAAACAGGCTGCAGTGCGAAGTTCTGCCGTTAGAGGGAAGTGAAAAGCAGCAGGTGAAGAATTTTACTGACTAAACTCAACGTGTGACACACATGAACCTGGTGGTCCAAAAACAGATTAATATAAACACAGAAACGCTACTTTTGGCGCAGGATAAGTTGTTATTTAGATAATTAACAGCTGATTAAAGTGTAATTATCCATCCAAGCATTTTCTTTACCTGCTTGTTCCTGCTCAGGGCAACAGGACGAGAGGCGGAGTCACATCTGGACACCAGTCCATCAAAGATCAATCCCACAACTGGAGACAATTTAGAGTCACCAGCTGCCACCCTATGCATGTCTTGGGTCTGTGGAAAGAAACTGGAGTCCCGGAGAGAAGCGAGCCAGGACCTTGCTGAAAGGCACCAGTTCTACAACCGAGCACCACATCAGGCTGATTATTCATTGATTTGCTGAAATAAATACATGCAGAACAAAGTTTACCAGAATCCAGTGGAACCTTTTTAATTACTAGCATAAAACCACATTTTATTTGAAAGAAAATATCCCATCAACAGTGAAGTGTTTTAAAACAATGGAAAATCTGAACAACACTTCCACAAGCGCTATTTAAAACACTTATTTTAACATAAAAACACATTATTCGTGTCCAAAAACACTTTCACTGACAAAATCTGAATTTATGGTTCTAATTCTTATTTCTGCATAAAAAACCTCTGATAAAATAAAAGACAAAACTCTGAAAAAAGAATACAGTAACTTGATAACAGACCAATCAGAAGTTCCAGAGGAAAACCATTTCCTGTCTCTATGTCCTGGTTCTGCTGATCAGGACTGCAGGACGTAAACTGGTGCCAGGTACAGTTTGGGATTAACAGCACAAGTGCAGCTGCTTTCAATTTAACTCAGTTCATTTTTTTTAAATAAAACACCAGTTTATAACAAAAGGTCATTACAAGGCACTTTACAGAAACGAGTCAGTAAAAATAAAACATTTCATGTCTAAGAAACCAGCTGGTTTCTTCGCTGCCCTTCTTGACATTAGATCATCTTCCAAACATCTTCTGCTCACTGTCTGCTGGAGCTCCTGAGCGAGATCTGTTCTGGTGGTTTCCAGACCGCTTTGCTGGACTTTCTTCAGCATTTTGAAGTCTTCTTCACAAATGCAGTGGAAATGGATTTCAGGGGTTAAAGGTCAATTTTATCTGATCATCTTCATCACATTCTGCAGTACTGTCGATCAGTTTGATCCAAAGAGCTTCAACAGAAAACAGCTGAACTTCTTTTTAATTCATCTGGAGGTCCCATCTTCTCTCTGGATCTGTGTGATGTCAGCTGACTGTTGTAGATTCTAACTTACAGACTCTTAGTCAACAAGCAGTAACAGCTTTTCTTCCAAACACTGAAATATTTCATGTCTTTTATTGTAGAAGAGTTTTTAAAGCTTATTATTAAACATAGGATCTCCTCCACTGTAATAAACTTTCTGATTCTGTGGTTTTATGACTTACATACTTTTACAGAAACGGAACCGCTTGCTGGATGAAAGTTTTCATCATTTCCTGTCAGAGTTTTCATTGTTAGTTTCCATCAGAACCAGAACTGAGACACGGATTTAACTCCACCACTGAAGTTAAAGATGAACTGAGCAGGAAATGAAGCTGCTGACGTTTGATCTGTTCTGTTAATCAATAAACAGGAAGTACAGTCTGAAGACAGGCAGCCCGTGATGAGAGTGTGTGTGAGAGAGAGAGAGTTTTTCAAAAGATCCTCTTTAGACAACCAGGATCCGCCTGAACGTCTGAGACCAGCATACTATTTTCTTGATTTTGGAACAAAACTTCCACAGAGCCTTTTAAAATAAAAGCCACAAGAGCTCTGACTCAGTGTCTCTTCAGAGACTCGATGTAATGGAAAGTGGCCCCTAGAGCCCAGCTGGTCTCCACCTGATTGATGGTCCTCACCAGCTGCAACACAGAGACCACACTGATCTAACAGCTGATTGATCAGAAATTAATCAGATCACTGATCAGGAGTTAAAGGGTTCAGACTCACCCTGAGCTGCTTGTTTGAGGGAAAACCCAACTCCTGGAGCAGGACTGAGATGTAGACCAGGTCTAGACACAGAAAGGGGCTCTGCGAAGGACTGGTGCTCAGACCACTGCAAACTGCATTNAAAAAAAAAAACAACAGCTTCAAAATTCACTCATCACAAATATCCTGACTATACCTGGATACAGTCACATGATCCAGGTACCACAGGTGAAGTTTGAGTTACCTGGATAATCAGGTGGAATCACCTGAATGTTAGATTTTAAAACACAGTCGTTACAGAAACATCTGTAGATTTTTCATTAACATCCTTGAACTTCATTCTAATGGGACGTCCTTTGTACAATGCTAATTGCAAAACAAGCTGGAACACTGTGTGAAATATAAATAAAAACAGAACACAGAGTTCCAGATTCTCTGAGGCGTGTTATCAGATTTAAAATGAGCTCAGTTTAAACATCTGATATGTTGTTTATGTTCAACTAGGAATAAAATATGAGATTTACAGATCTCTACATTCTGATTTTTCAACATCTGACAGTGTCCTAACTTTCTTGGAATTGGGGTTGTAGATTGTTCTGAAAGTTCCTGTAGAAATGATCTTTTCTGGATGAAGAACTCCTGTTTGTGTTTGTATGATTAAAGTTCTTTATCTGTGTTTTTGGGCCCCTTTTTCATTTCCTGAACAGATAATTTGTCAGATTATGTGTTCAGTTTGAGATGAACCTCTCAGAAGAATTCCTGGTATCTCCTTCAGGTGATGAAACCACATTAAAGGATCAGAACAGAACCAGGTTCTGTGAGGAGTTGAGGATCAGTTTCTCCCTTCTGGGAGCAGTGAGGGGCATCAGTCTGTAGCCAGGGGGCGCTGTCTCACCTCTTTTAGCAGCATGGTCATAGTCAGACAGTGTGATGGTTCCACCCATCTTCTCATCTTAACACAGGAAACAGAAAGAGGTTTGACCTCATCAGAGCTAATGAAAACATCTCAGTCGATTCACAGCTCTGACTGATCCACAGATGGATCCACTAATTTACTTCACAAACAGTTTTTATTAATGACATCATTTTTATTTCATAAGTTCATTAATATTACCATCACATGGCCTGTCTCTGCCTGCAGGTGAGGAGCAGGGTAGCAGTACGATTATGACCTTACCGATGACCCCGAGGTCGACAGCACGGTCGTAGTAGAAGGAGAAGGCGTAAAAGTCAACGTCTGCGGCCTCAGATGTCTTCATCACCTTCCTGAGCAGAACCTTCTCCACTATGGACCGGCACGCCTCGTAAACCGGTTCCCCTAAAACACACACACCTTTATATGCTTCAGCTACATGATGGGTAAGCTGTGAGCCAATCACAATTTACCTGCTTTTTGTCCCTTCACAGTGTAAATTACCTCAGCGTGTTCCCAACTGCCTGAAAACTCAGCAGGAAGGCAGGGACTGACCAGCTCAGTGCTGCCCCCTGCTGCTCAAACACACAAAACACACAGTTACTTATCAACAAAAATTCCTACAGAAACTAAATCTCTTTCCTGCCTGTGTTCAGTTTCCTGCTTTTTTCAACACTGAGGAAGACTGTTAACATCACGTATGTGAGGGCGGAGTCACACCTGACCTAAAACTGATGAATCTACAGCACAGGCCAACAGGCTCTTATTATTATTTGACAGCTGGACTTCAGGTTGTGTCTATATGTGCACAAACAACAAAACAGACAGTCAAGGAAACAGACAGGAAGTCCAGAGTGGGCAAGAGATCAAGCTTCTTCTAACCTCCAGCTAAATGACAACAACAGCTGGAGGCTAAAGATTTAAACTCTGAAATGAGTTATTAAAGGATAAAATATAATGGCTTGTTTATCTGAAAGGGGGATGGATGGACGGCAGACGGATGGATCTACATACATGGAGCGAGTGGAACGTTGACGCCTCCTAAAATGGCGAGCCGAGCTGACATCAGACCAAGACCCAGATAGCTGCAGAGAGAAAGAAGCCACAAATGATGCAAAAACAATAATAAAAGGTTAATTCTTCTTTCAGGTGTGAATGTAGACCATCAACATATACTGTATAATCTTTATATGCTGCTTAAAAAACTTTTGATCTGAAGATTAAATCCCTCCTGCTGAACTCTTACTGGAGGATGATGGTTCTCAGCAGTTTGTTAAGACCCCCTCTGCTTATAAGCTGCCTGATAATATCAGAACATGTTGGTGTGTGTATGTATTTACCTGTGAGTATAGACTGTGTGTGTGTTGCTGAAAATCTGGAAGGACCTGATGGAGTCAACAGGTGAAATCTGGACGGTTGTCTGTTCATAAAAAGTGACAAACAGAAATGAAGGTTTACTTTTCTCTGAGTTCAGACTGTTTAACCAAACAGCAGGAAATAAAACCATCCTGGATTTGGTTTTCTGTTCTTTCTGTATCTTGTCAGGTTTTTATGAGCTGCTGACACACTGAGCAGGTAAAACCTCTGTGTCTAATCACATGGTGGGTCAGCTGATTCACCTGTATTTAAACAGATTAATGCTGATTAAAAGTGAAGATGTCTGATATTACCAGGAGTGAACAAGATCTTCTGATTACCACTAAACCAACACAGTGAGACCTGCTTGAAGCAGGAGGACAGGTTTCCTTCTCCTCATTCTCACCTCATTGTGGGGGCTGAAGGTGATCTGAGTCGACCCCCCTCCCAAATCCAGCATCCCCACAGTGGATGAGTCAGAACTGTGAAAACCACCTGAAAGAGGAGACAGGAAAACAGGATGTGACTGGTTCCGAACATCTGGTCTGTAACAAGCACCATGAATCAGAACAGAAGTGTAACTTCCTGTTGTGATAAAGACATCAACCTTTAAATATCACGTCATCCTCCAACATGTTCTGCAATAAATCCCTTTACACTGTCAATACTTTATTTACACTGTTTACTCTTCAGTGAAGATGTTGGAGGAAAATCTGCTCACCATCAGTTTGATGGTTCTCGACTGGTTAATTGGACTCACAGGGAGTTTAGGTATATATAAAGTACTCTCACCTGTAGTCCAGGTGGTTCATAACAGAACTGAACATAAGGTTTTCAGGTCTGGATCACATGACACAGTGTGTATTTAGATCTTACCTAGGAGGAAGTTGATGGTGATCCAAGCAGAAATACCTGAAGAAAAACGACCTAATCAGAACCAGAACACGAGCTGCTTCTCAAAGTCACAATATTTCAAAATAAAATGGGTCACACAGTATGTTGAATTTTATGTTCTGATTTTTATGGATCTGTTCAGGGATCAGATTCAGAGCTCGTCTGAATATAATCCAATCCTTTTAAAGTAGTTCATACAAGCAATTATGTCCCTGTGGGATAATGTCCCACTTAATCTTGAAGGTGCGTGTGTATGAGTGTGTGTGCGTGCGTTCGTGTGTTTCTCCGTGTTTGTATGTGTGTGTGTGTGTGTGGTAGGAGTCCGATTATCCGTCCCGTTCATTTCTGAGGCTGAAGTGTTTCCTCCTTCTCTCTGAGTGGGATCAGCTGGTTAGAAATGCCTTTTAATGATTAGTGAATTATCTCTTCTGTCACAGTTAATGGACTGAATGATTCTTCGTGATTAGAACGAATGAACGTTAAACTAGTCTGATTCCATCAGTCTTATTATCTCCCAGATATTCTGTCATTCTTGTCTGGATGCTTATCCCTCGCTCAGATTACCCTCTGCCCGCCTGGATGGAAACGACTTATTGTTAATGGAGATCTGAGAGGTTCTGGGAGCCGACTGAGTTCTAAGTGTCGTGTTTACCTCCCGGCCTAAAACCAAGTCACTCCATACTTGGATGTTTTGTCTGAAAATTGCTTCTTAAGAGTTTTATGGTAAAGCTCCTATGATACAGTTTCTATCAAGCTCTTAATCATCCACTTCTGCATGCATGAGGGGTCAAAGGTCACAGCTAAAAGGCTCTAATGCATGCAGCTGAGTGCAAATATTCTGCAACAGACACTAATGTTGTCGTTGAGATGACCTGAAAAGGAAATCCTCCATTCATTTGCACATGTTGCTCTTATCGTTTCACAGCTGCTTCGTTTACTATTTGTTCACACTTCATTTAAACTGTTTACTCTTTGTTTACACAAAGAACAAAATGTTTCTGTCATCAGACTGTGGTTATAACTTCCATCCATCCTTTTTCTGTTACCCACAAGCTCCTGTTCAGAACCACGGGGAACTGGTATCCACCTCCAGCGCTCACTGAGTGAGAGGTTGGGTTCCACCCAGACAGATCACCAGTCCATCACAGGGCCACACGGAGGCAAACAATCACACACAAACTCACACCTAGAACTAATTAAGAAATGTTTTTAGTCCATAGGAGGGAACCAGAGTCCCAGAACTGACCAAATAAGTCCCAGTCCAACTCCAGCAGTAGCTTTGACTGAATCAGGTTTATCAGAAGGTTTCTGTGGACTCATACCTTCATCGGTTCCATCCATGATGGACACGCTGTCATCTCTGGACAGGAAGGGAGACTCTTGGAACAAAACCCTCACCTGGAAGTACACAACAACCAGGTTTACAAAGCAGATCCACAATTAATTTACCATCTGGGTTAAACATTTGTTTCTCCATGAGGGCTCACCACCTGCAAGGACGAAACTCAAGCCCAGGTGCAGAATGAGCCAGTGGAAGTAAAAAGTAGGACCTAGGTGACCCTCGTCATCATAAACTGAAGCAAGGACCGTGCTGGAGCTTGTGTGTGAGGTGGAGAGATACCAGCTAGATATAGTCAGACTCACCTCTATGTACAGCTTAGACTCTGAAACCCAACTTTTTTGGAGAGGGGCTGTGTCTGAGTTTTTATTTTATTTAGATGTTTTTAATGATCAGAACAAACTACCAGGAAACGTCAGCATCCGGTCACTCACAAAAAACTTTCTGACAGCTGCTGTTTCTGGTCTAAAAGATTCTAGTTAATTTGTGAAACTACATGAATGTGCTACATGGTCGTAAACTGTGTCAACACTCAGACAGAACAGGTGAGCAGATGAACAGGTGAGGTGTGTGTCTTACTTTGTTTAACAGCTGGTCGGCCTTCTCTCCAGGCAGCAACCTCAGACCTGCTGTGGCCTTCAGGACCACAGGAGTTCTGGTCCATATAGAAGGAGGGATGCTGGACTTAGCCACATCCAGGAGCTCCTTGATACCTGCAGAACACTGGAGACAGAGACAGTAAGAAAATTCATGTGAACATTTCAAACTTTTACATGTTTACTTTTATTTTTTTCTTGTAAATGTTGAAACTGAAGCATCATAAATTGTTTTCAGACCATCAAGAAAAACATCTGATCTGGATAAAAACTAAATCAAAGACATTAAATATTTAAAAATATTTTTGCTGCTTCTAAATAAACCCAGAAACCCTTTGCCTGGTGATGCTACAGTCTTTATTGTTGTTTATCGTTGTTTTACAGTCTTTTATGTCTAAGTGAAGTTGTATGTTACCATGGCAACACAGCTCATCAAAAACAGCACCTGAGATGCCCCATGGCACCAACTGTCAGACATAATCCGATGGATGACATGCTCACCAGAGATGCTTGATCATAATTAAGAAGCATTTTGGGTTACTATGGTAACAGAGTTCACATAAAACCACGCCCCTCCCTTTAAACTATGTAAATATTGGTCATATTATACTTAAAGTAGAAGTTTTTTGAACACACTTTGACTTACAGATATCATTCTAACTTTTATCTAGTCACCAGATGGTCGATAACATATTCAAGCAACTTTATAATATCTGCAACCGTATTACCATGGTAACACCATTCACCATCAACCGGTCAGCTCACAGCAGAGACTGTGGACCATGTGTTTGGGTTACCATGGTAATAGAATTAATTAAAACCTTCCCCTGTTGTGATAGCAATAATCTCTGAAATCATCACATTTCTCCAACACATGCCCAAGTTGAAGGTTGAATATGGAACACTTTCATAAAAAGCTATATTTAAACAGAAAAAAAAAAACTCCACGGGGTGTTTAGAGGGGTGCAGAATGAATATTTCCTTTAAAATTTATATTTGAATTAAAATATAAAATATTGATTGTGACAGGCACGACGTTGGCATTTTGTTTACATCTACCAACCAATAGCAGGTACCATTACGGGTTGGCTAATACGGTAAATAGTCCGAGGCTGGCACGGTCAAAAATGGCGGAGTTGTCAAGTCAAGCAGCTGCTTCAGAGCTCCGAAGATTTCGTTATCTTTTTCAGAAGAGGAGTGACCAGAGAAGATCAAAAACCAGAGTGAGTTTAGGTGAAGCTACAATAGATGGACCCAAATAAAAAAATTTCACAGCATCAAAATACACACGGAAATTTCGAACCTGGCATCCTAACAGCTGGAAACCGTGTTCTGTTGTTGCAACTAAAATATCTACACACTAGATGTCGCTATGATGTTCATGTTCCATATCCAACCTTTAATTTCACTCTGTCTTTTCATCAGGTCCAGCATGAGTCAGCTGTCAGACACACTCAGTGTTAAAGTGGTTCTACTCTCATTTTATCATCTTTGAATTAGTTTGATGTAGTTTTCTATATATATATATATTTTATTATTTATTGTGATGTTTATTTTTAATTACTTTACTTACAAGTGATTTTAAAAGTTAGCCTTAATTTGTTTATAATGTCATGTTTTATATCCAACAAGAACCGGAACCTCTCTCTGTCAGTACCTTCTCTGGGTCGTCAACATATGCCGACAGTCCAGGTTTGATGGCTCTGAATGTCTCATGGTCCAGTTTAGGAGGTTCTGCAGGAAGAGAAATCCCCCATTCAGTGTGTTAAAGCTGATCATCATCCTCACCAACCCAACGGAGACCTCAGTGTGTATGAAGCGAGTAAACAGGGTTGATACTGCTGAGTTCAGTGACTGACCTTTGACCTGTACTTTCATCTGAGCCGTCATTAACAACAATCCTGGTGCGCCTAGCTAACAGGTGCCGTTAACTGTCTGTTAGCTCTTTGCTAACAAAGGAGCCAAAACAGCACTCAGCCTGGTGGAGTCCGCTTAGAGCTTTAACACCATGATGGAGGCATGTGGCCAAGAGCGCGGCAGGAAACTTCTCTAAGCTCAATAAACCAAAAAGCTCTGAAAGGTTCTAATGAATCTGTGTCCATCTGAACTGGCAGCAACATCAGGACTTACACACACAAAGACAGACAGGCAGGCAGACACACCCACACACAGACAGTCAGTAATTAATGTTTCAGATCAGTATCTGAGGATTTTAAATAGGTTTTATCCAGATCTACTTAAACCAACTGATGACTAAATGTTCTGTTTTGGATCTGAGATCATCTGAGACGTCCAACCAGCTGATTATTTCCTTTATGATTAATTAGCGGTTACAGATAAACATGTTTAATGCAGTCATAGCTAATTTCTCAAGTACCGTTGTTCTCCACATGAAACGTGAAGATGTGGACTCGGGTCCCAGTGCTCCCAGCATCAAACATGATACCATACTGGAAGCTGTTTTCATCAGCAGAGACAGACCCATCATCTTTGGTTCTGTGTAATCCGGGCCGGATGTGTGGAGGAATTCTGTAGATGTTGGGTTTGTAGGTGTAGTAGTGATGCTTCAAAAATACCAAGTAGGCGATCAAACAGCTCACAAAGAGTAGAACCCCGCCCAGTTTGGATCTCCTCATCACCACTCATTCTGTGTAGAGCTGCAGACCAGACTATATACAAAAAATGACACATTTAACAGCAGAAGAAATGCAGCCCAAAGTTCATACAAAATAAGCAAATGCATTGGTGATATTCTGCTGCTTGTTCTTTAATAATCTGAGAGAACTGATCACTGGAGGACAGAAGATGAAGAGTCAGGCCTGGAAACTGCTCAACAGGTGATCAGAACCTGAAAGTTATAAAAACATGAACAGATCCATCAAACCAGGATCTGGGAGAAGCTTCATCTGTCAGCTGATCTTCAGTTACCAGCTGTTTTACAACGTGTTTCCTGGTAACACTCAAACTTTAACAGTTGTTCTGGTTCTACCTGTCTGTCAACTAACCTGTCTGATCTGTTTTACGTCTCCTTACTGGATCTTAGAACCTTTAAGTCTCCTGTTCTTCACCTTTAACCTTCTAACTTGGAGCTGAAACCGAATCTCGAACCACATCGAGTTCTGACACCACTGACCCCCGCCTGCTCTGACCCATCACCCTCACCTGTGCAGGTGAAATTATTTTGTCCTCAGCTGTGATGATAATTATCTCTCTGAGCTGTTTATTTAAATCACTTGTAATAAAAGTTCTATAGACTTAAATCTATACTAATAAGGATGTAAATGTTCTGATGATCCAATTTAATATACCTGTCAACCCATTTAAAATCACAGACAAAGAAATAAATCCGTCAGATTAAAAACCGGTAAACGAATTTTAATAGGATCATACTTTTTACATACCGAACCGAACCTGTCAGCAGCCGCGCCGCCGGTATCATCTGTAATAAAACTCTTCTTCTGCCGTTGATGACATGGCGCGGTACGATGACGTCAGGGCGCAACACTGCCGTGACGTGGCCGAAATCACGTGACTTCAAGTTCAGTTTGAGACGTTTGAGAGCTGAAAAAAAACCTTCAGACTTCAGCAGCTTCGTTTGAGGAGTGAACATCCTGATTATTCTAGACAGAGTGAGTTTTAATGACAGAAGGAGAGATCACATTTCTCCAGTTTCAGCATCATCTCACTGGCTCCCTGTAAAATCTAGAATACCGTTTAAATATTACTTCTCACATATAAAGATCTAAACAACCAACAAGACTTATGGTAGATGATGCTGCTGAATCTCCTATCTCGTGTGTGTTCTGTGTCTAACACTGTTTGCTTATTTTTTTTATGTTTATCTGCAAGTGGGCTACAAGTGGAAAGTAAACCGTAATCAAATTATTTATATGTGCAACAGACTTGTCCAAATAAACTTGATTCTGAGTCTGATCTAAACAACCAAGTTACATCTTATATTAAAGATCTTATTGTTCCATATGTTCCTAACAGAACACTTCACTTTCAGACTGCAGGTTCACTTGTGATTTATAGAGTTACTAAAAGTAGTGCGGGAGGTAGAGCTTTCAGTTATCAGGATCCTCTCCTGTGGAACCAGCTTCCATATTTAATCCATATGACACTCTGTTTACTTTTAAGACTCGGCTTCAAACTTTCCTTTTTCATCAATCCTATAGTTAGTCTTAGCTTAGGTTTTCCTGGTCCATCCCTTTAGTTATGCTATAGTCTCAGACTGCTGGAGGACACACTGACCACATGTCTTCACTCTGCTGTCTCTCTCTACTCTCCATGTTTGTATTTATTATTGTTGCTATTAACTTTAACTCATTTTATCTTTCCATAGACATGACGAGTGCCTCAATTTAATCTCTGTTTGGTTCTCTTTCCTGTCCTCTCAGACCCCAGAGAACTCATCCTGGTTCTGGTCCTACGGGAGGTTTCTTCCTGTCTCCAGTTCATGCTGCTCTGGATGGATTGTATTGAAATAAAGTTTCAACCCAATCTGCCACTTCTTGGGATGAAAAAATACCCCCCCTCCTCTTCATCACTCTGCTGTCAGTTGGTCTATAAGCCTGTAATAGCTGTTTATCAGTTAATGGTTGCACTGACCTTAATGGTTCGGTAATCTTTCTGCAGCGTTTTATTTTCATCACCCTGATGGTCCACAGAACAAAAGCAGCGCCGGGTTCGAATCATCTGGCAGATTGAAATGATATTCAGACACAATCAGGTCACTTTGAGACAATAATCCAACTAAGTTATTAATCAAAACACCATGAAGACTGTCAGGAACAGAAGCTGACAGGTTCCTGGTTGTTTCATCTGGTTCTGGAGACACTAAACTGATCCAAAACCTCAGAACTGATCCAGAATCCTGAGAACTCCTCAGATTCTGTGGCTCACAGAAATAAAACCATCAGCTGATAGTTTTTGAGCTGGCAAATCGCAGTAGCAGCATTAAAATCTTATTAAAACAAATAGATACAGAACAGTTCTACATCTCTTTAACTGACAGAACCAGGAGGGAAGATTAGAAACCATGAAAGGTTCTGGTTATATGACTGAATCTGATCTTTTCACTGAACAAAGGAAGAACAGGAAGACTTTTAAATTAAAAGTCTGACCCACACCTGAACATCAGAGGTTTGAAATGACCTCAGACAAATTTTGATCCAGAACATGTGTGGTTCTTTTTTGGTTCTTTTTCCTGCTGCACTGATGCAGATCTGTCCTGTAGAAATGTCTCTGTGTGTTGGGGTTCTGCTGTGGCTCCATCTGGGTCATGTGATCCATCAGGAGGATTATTAGGAATCATTTGGAGGATTTCTGAGGATATAATTCAGCATGTTAGGATAATAATTGATGGAAGATTCTGCTTTCATCTTGTAAGACACAGTTTGGGTTTGGATTAGACATCTGGACCGAGCTGCCTTATTTTCTGATCCTTATTAGGCTGCATCTTATTTATCTGATAAACATCTGCAGCAGCTTTAGGAAGATGCCACGCCGTTCTCTGGGAGAGAGACGTGGAGAGGCTGGAGAGGAATTACACCAGCATGTTCTGATCCAATCGGATCTGTAAAGAGACTATTTAAACCAGTTTAAAGGACAGAATCCCAGTAGAACTGGTCCAGATTCAGTGTGAATTGGGTGTGTGAGGAGACAGAAGGAACATAGAGAGGAACGCGCTGCTCTGATAGATGTTAATAGCTCCTCCCACATTAATGGGACCTCAGACGAGAACAGAACAGTCTGGATTGAGACTGAGGGATGGCAGAACCAGCTGAGGTTCCCGAAAAGAACATAGTTCTCCAGAAGGATCATTAACCTGTATAAATTACTTTAAATAGCTGCAGAAAATGTTAATATTTTACTTTTTAATGCATTCACACTTTAAAAACATAAGAAAAATCTAAACACCTATTTGAATAAATAAGATGTTAAGTGTTTATTTCTCTAACAGGAAGTGGAACAACAGGAAGTGGAGCAGCTCTTTAAGGATTTAAGAAGAACTGTTCTCTCCTGTTGAGTAAATTGGGGTCATGATGACATTTTATAAAACCATCAGAGCTTCTAAAAACCAATAAAGGAGAGTGAACGTCCATCCAATCGGCTGCCTGCTGCTGGGTTATTTTCGGGGGAGGAACAGAAATGATGATTGATGTTATTGGATTATTTACATTGCCCTCAACATGACTGAGCCCCAGAAATGAAATTAAAATGTGTGTTGAATAGGATTTTCCAGGAAAGTCCTGTAAAAACCACGACGGTAATAAGGAATGACTAATTCTCTAAAGTCGATTAAACACCATCTCATCCTGCAGGAAAATACGGGCAGCTGCAGGACGACGAAGATGTGGATTAAACCAACGAGGCCACATTAGTAGGAAGATTAAACTGTTTTCACTGGTTCTTTATTATTATTCAGCGTGTTCTTGTTCTGACGGCTTAACTCTGCTGGTTAGTCCACAAAATGAGTCATTAGACATAGGATCACAGAAGCCTGCAGGGGCTGAAGATTAGTGGCCCCCAAGAGGCTCCTGGTGGTCCTCAAAAACTTGTAGTCCTTCTTCCTTCTCTGAGTAAAACAGTACTGAGTAAGGCTGTAAGTTCTTCCTGTTGGCAGATGGACACGCCCCTGCAACCTCACCATCTGCAGAACAATACGTCTACCTCATCTGGACCCACCTCCTCATCTGGCCCCACCTCCTCATTTGGACCCGGCTCCTCTTCTAGACTTGGCAGCATTAAAATGGGCTGATCTGGTCATCCAGTTCTCTGCAGATGAGTTCTGAGATGGACGGCTGAACAAAACCACTTTGTTTCATTATATAATGCAGAGAATATAATAATTTTAATGGGATAATTTAATGCAATTTTCTTTATTTGATGCACTCTGACTCTGACGGCTAATCTGAAAGCAGTGTTTAAAATAGATTGAAAAATGAAAGAAGTCCAAACAGCTAATCCGCAGCTGAGGTCAGACGCTGGCAGAGAACATCTACAGAACCAATCACTGAACAGCAGCTTCTCACTAACAAAACTCAAACTGCCAGCAGAAAACCGTGCAGCAAAGACCTCTGGGTAAAAAAAATTCACATGTATTAATATTTATCTGTTTTATTTTTTGTTTTATTTAACTCCGATTTTCCCCAGAGGATCAATAAAGTTTTATTAAATTAAACTGAACAACGCAAAAATTCCATTAATCAATAATCAATCATCCATCCGTCTGTCCGTCCGTCCGTCCATCCTTCCATCCATCCATCCATCCATCCATCCATCCATCCATCCATCCATCCATCCATCCATCATCCTTTTGTTCGTCCATCATCCATCCGTCCGTCCATCCATCCATCCGTTCATCCATCCATCCATCCATCCATCCGTCCATCCATCCGTTCATCCATCATCCATCCGTCCGTCCGTCCATCCGTTCATCCATCATCCATCCGTCCGTCCGTCCATCCGTTCATCCATCATCCATCCGTCCGTCCGTCCATCCGTTCATCCATCATCCATCCGTCCGTCCATCCATCCGTTCATCCATCATCCATCCGTCCATCCATCCATCCATCCATCCATCCATCCATCCATCCATCCATCCATCCATCCATCCATCCATCCATCCATCCTCTCAGAACCATCATTAACATTTTTCTTTTTTGAAGCAGCTGTTTAAATGAAATCTCAAAGTTTAATTTGCGGGTCAGAAACCTGGTTCTGAGCTGCCGTCCGATCACAGATTGTTAGATTACATATTGTTCATCTGAACTCTCATTTCAGCACCCTGGCCCGTTAAACCCTTCAGACAATCTGCTGCTCACATATTAGTGAAGCTGCAAAGCTGATCAAACCCAAACAAAATCACATCAAAGCTCAACTCGCACATCATTTTACATTTTTAGAGGTCAAAGGTTGGAGGATTTTTCACCTTCAGTGCAGGAGGAGAGGTCAAATGAAAACATGGCAGTCATGAACGTTCAGGCTTGTGTTTACAGGTCAGTGAACATCAACAGACACACCTGAAGTTTCATTGAAAATAATCTGATATATTGTGTGTCAAATCACTTGAATTTTCAAACCAGAAATAAAACCCAAACTACTTAAAATACATAAGAGATTTGATGTCTGCAATGATAGTCGTTCCACCGTGTTTGACCTGGTGTTCTCATATCAGGACTCTACTGGCTACCTGGATCATCAAACACCTGTCCAACAGGTGAACATATGGACAATACATCAGCAAATCATCTGGTAACACACACAAACATAAACAGAGAATGTGTGAGAAAGACAAAGAGAAGGACGGAAAGAGGAAAAGAGAGAGAGGGAGGAGGAGAAGGCCACTGGTAGTTCTCTGATGAGTCTGGACTCAAGCTGTAGCAGAAAAGTGGGAGGAGCTAAAACATCCTGTGACATGACATCCAGGCCTCCTGGTGAAACAACTTTGTTCCATTCACATCAGACATGATTGAAGTAGGTGTTAACCCTCTTAGCAGCTGCTGGAGCCACTTTGAAATAGAGTGCCAACTCCACCCACCCTGCTAAAGTCACCCTACAGAGAGAAACTCCTGTTCTGGTTTCACCTGCAAGGGGTCTGAAGTCACATGACCATCCTACCTGAAAGCTTAAATATTTTATTCCCAGGTGACTAATCAGATTTTACTGTGAGATTAAATGTGAATGAAAGACTAATCGAAGGCATTTCAGACCATTACAGGAACCTGTTCTATCCAGGTGAGCACATGATGAAGGTGGAGCAGTCAAGTGAATAAAATCCACTTTGTGTCCTCACAGAAACTGGACCTCTCTCTGTCTCTCTCTCTTTACTGACTTCATTTACTGATAACCTGTTAATTTTATTGTTTTTTACTCACATTATATGATTACTGCAGTGAGCCGGCAACTCAAATCACTTAATGCATTGTTATTGAGGCCATGCCTGCGCTGCTTCAGCCAAATGACTGTTGATATTTGCTTTTAATTTAAGCAATCCACTACAAGACTCATTAACATGCTGCTAGATTAACTGCCTGCAAGCTGAGGTTATCTGCCTCTTAATGCCCTTTTCCATGGAGATAATCCCTGCTAACTTGGATTGGAGGCTACAATGAGATCAGCAGCTAAATGAAAAGATGAGGGAGAAGCTGATGGTGTGGTCGCTGAGCCACACACACACACACACGCGAGTGTTTTTCTCTTTCAGATGCAGATTTTGAAATACAGGATGTCACCGAACTCAGATTATTGAACAGATCTCAGGGAAAAAATATTAAAAAACTGATTGAACATTCAATTTACCTGCTCATCTCACCATACTGAAGCCTGCTAACCAGCCGTTGATTCAACTCAGGTGTGATGGAGCTGAGAAACAGGACTGGACACTGTTGGTGATACAGGAAGTCGACCTGTGACACACGGCATCAACACATGAGGAGGGGAGAATCACCAAGAGCCCTAACCTGCACCTCCCTCTGAGCTCAACTGATCAGCTGATGTGGACACATGGCTCACTTTTGACCCCAAACTATTTCATCATTAGACTAATTCAGGACAAGACATCAAGTAACAAAAACACACTCGACCTTTTAACCTGAATTTATGTTGAACTTCAAATTTTTTATGCTAAAAAAGGTGGAAAAACATGCCTGAGGTGTTTTAGTAAAAAAATGGTTTCAGATCACATCATGAATGCAGCAATACTGAACCATGACTCAGAAGAATTCGCATCAGACACCAGACTGAACCATGACTCGACAGAACTCGCATCAGACGCCGGACTGAACCATGACTCGACAGAACTCGCATCAGAGGCTAGGCTAAACCATGACTCAGCTGAATTTGCATCAGATACCAGGCTGAAAAATTAATCTGC
>SSNP01000006.1:2512661-2523083 GCA_006937955.1 Pachypanchax playfairii | reverse complement strand
CCATCCATCCATCCATCCATCCATCCATCCATCCATCCATCCATCCATCCTCTCAGAACCATCATTAACATTTTTCTTTTTTGAAGCAGCTGTTTAAATGAAATCTCAAAGTTTAATTTGCGGGTCAGAAACCTGGTTCTGAGCTGCCGTCCGATCACAGATTGTTAGATTACATATTGTTCATCTGAACTCTCATTTCAGCACCCTGGCCCGTTAAACCCTTCAGACAATCTGCTGCTCACATATTAGTGAAGCTGCAAAGCTGATCAAACCCAAACAAAATCACATCAAAGCTCAACTCGCACATCATTTTACATTTTTAGAGGTCAAAGGTTGGAGGATTTTTCACCTTCAGTGCAGGAGGAGAGGTCAAATGAAAACATGGCAGTCATGAACGTTCAGGCTTGTGTTTACAGGTCAGTGAACATCAACAGACACACCTGAAGTTTCATTGAAAATAATCTGATATATTGTGTGTCAAATCACTTGAATTTTCAAACCAGAAATAAAACCCAAACTACTTAAAATACATAAGAGATTTGATGTCTGCAATGATAGTCGTTCCACCGTGTTTGACCTGGTGTTCTCATATCAGGACTCTACTGGCTACCTGGATCATCAAACACCTGTCCAACAGGTGAACATATGGACAATACATCAGCAAATCATCTGGTAACACACACAAACATAAACAGAGAATGTGTGAGAAAGACAAAGAGAAGGACGGAAAGAGGAAAAGAGAGAGAGGGAGGAGGAGAAGGCCACTGGTAGTTCTCTGATGAGTCTGGACTCAAGCTGTAGCAGAAAAGTGGGAGGAGCTAAAACATCCTGTGACATGACATCCAGGCCTCCTGGTGAAACAACTTTGTTCCATTCACATCAGACATGATTGAAGTAGGTGTTAACCCTCTTAGCAGCTGCTGGAGCCACTTTGAAATAGAGTGCCAACTCCACCCACCCTGCTAAAGTCACCCTACAGAGAGAAACTCCTGTTCTGGTTTCACCTGCAAGGGGTCTGAAGTCACATGACCATCCTACCTGAAAGCTTAAATATTTTATTCCCAGGTGACTAATCAGATTTTACTGTGAGATTAAATGTGAATGAAAGACTAATCGAAGGCATTTCAGACCATTACAGGAACCTGTTCTATCCAGGTGAGCACATGATGAAGGTGGAGCAGTCAAGTGAATAAAATCCACTTTGTGTCCTCACAGAAACTGGACCTCTCTCTGTCTCTCTCTCTTTACTGACTTCATTTACTGATAACCTGTTAATTTTATTGTTTTTTACTCACATTATATGATTACTGCAGTGAGCCGGCAACTCAAATCACTTAATGCATTGTTATTGAGGCCATGCCTGCGCTGCTTCAGCCAAATGACTGTTGATATTTGCTTTTAATTTAAGCAATCCACTACAAGACTCATTAACATGCTGCTAGATTAACTGCCTGCAAGCTGAGGTTATCTGCCTCTTAATGCCCTTTTCCATGGAGATAATCCCTGCTAACTTGGATTGGAGGCTACAATGAGATCAGCAGCTAAATGAAAAGATGAGGGAGAAGCTGATGGTGTGGTCGCTGAGCCACACACACACACACACGCGAGTGTTTTTCTCTTTCAGATGCAGATTTTGAAATACAGGATGTCACCGAACTCAGATTATTGAACAGATCTCAGGGAAAAAATATTAAAAAACTGATTGAACATTCAATTTACCTGCTCATCTCACCATACTGAAGCCTGCTAACCAGCCGTTGATTCAACTCAGGTGTGATGGAGCTGAGAAACAGGACTGGACACTGTTGGTGATACAGGAAGTCGACCTGTGACACACGG
This sequence comes from Pachypanchax playfairii, assembly GCA_006937955.1. Taxonomy (NCBI): domain Eukaryota; kingdom Metazoa; phylum Chordata; class Actinopteri; order Cyprinodontiformes; family Aplocheilidae; genus Pachypanchax; species Pachypanchax playfairii. The sequence continues at coordinate 2,521,244 of SSNP01000006.1, read as the reverse complement.
CATCAACACATGAGGAGGGGAGAATCACCAAGAGCCCTAACCTGCACCTCCCTCTGAGCTCAACTGATCAGCTGATGTGGACACATGGCTCACTTTTGACCCCAAACTATTTCATCATTAGACTAATTCAGGACAAGACATCAAGTAACAAAAACACACTCGACCTTTTAACCTGAATTTATGTTGAACTTCAAATTTTTTATGCTAAAAAAGGTGGAAAAACATGCCTGAGGTGTTTTAGTAAAAAAATGGTTTCAGATCACATCATGAATGCAGCAATACTGAACCATGACTCAGAAGAATTCGCATCAGACACCAGACTGAACCATGACTCGACAGAACTCGCATCAGACGCCGGACTGAACCATGACTCGACAGAACTCGCATCAGAGGCTAGGCTAAACCATGACTCAGCTGAATTTGCATCAGATACCAGGCTGAAAAATTAATCTGCAGAACTCGCATCAGACGCCGGACTGAACCATGACTCGACAGAACTCGCATCAGATGCCAGACTGAACCATGACTCAGCAGAACTCACATCAGAGGCTAGGCTAAACCATGACTCAGTTGAATTGCATCAGATGCCAGGCTGAAAAATGAATCTGCAGAACTTGCATTAGACACCAGACTGAACCATGACTCGACAGAACTCGCATCAGACGCCGGACTGAACCATGACTCGACAGAACTCGCATCAGAGGCTAGGCTAAACCATGACTCAGCTGAATTTGCATCAGATACCAGGCTGAAAAATTAATCTGCAGAACTCGCATCAGACGCCGGACTGAACCATGACTCGACAGAACTCGCATCAGATGCCAGACTGAACCATGACTCAGCAGAACTCACATCAGAGGCTAGGCTAAACCATGACTCAGTTGAATTGCATCAGATGCCAGGCTGAAAAATGAATCTGCAGAACTTGCATTAGACACCAGACTGAACCATGACTCGACAGAACTCGCATCAGACGCCGGACTGAACCATGACTCGACAGAACTCGCATCAGAGGCTAGGCTAAACCATGACTCAGCTGAATTTGCATCAGATACCAGGCTGAAAAATTAATCTGCGGAACTCGCATCAGACACCAGGCTGAACCATGACTCGGCAGAACTTGCATCAAACACCAGACTGGATCATGATTAAGCACACGTTAAGCAGAATTTGATCATGAACAAAGTTTAAACAAACATCGTCGTGCTGTTTTCATGACGTAACACTGAGTTCAGACTGTGCGCAGATAAGTTTGTTTGTTTTAGCAGAAGATAAAAGTCCAGTCAGACTCTGTTCAGACTTCAGATCATCTCTACCTGTTTGGACTCATCAACACAAAACCAGAAGTATGAAGTATCACCTGCTGTTGGTTCTGATTCTGCTGCTGCCTCTTTGCTCAGGTATTCTGCCTCACCTGGACCCACTCACAGCGAAACTATCACAAAAAAAGAACACAATCAAATGTTTTAAAATTAATAACAGTTAAACAAATGTGGTTGTTTTTAGTAAGAAAATTATTATATCTGAAAATTATTATTATCTGATTATAACAGAAGACTCAGTTATAATGAAGCAATAAAAACAGTGTGTGTGTGACGTTCAGTTTGTCTCTGATTTTAAACTCTTCGTGTTTTCATTTGCAGCTCAGCAGTTTTATATCGAGTGTTACGGTGAAGATTTCCTGTTTGTCAACAACCAGCTGCTGCAGTGTTCTGGTAAAGTCCAACAGGCCTGCTACACCCGGGGTGAGTCTCTCTCTCTCTCGCTCTCTCTCTCACACACACACCTAAGCCTACACAAGCTTTATTTATTTTAATAGGACTTTTACACTGAGATTTAAATTCAGTCTTTCTGTCTTAAGTTTTAAGTCTAAAAATATCAATTCAGAACAAACATGATTCAATAAAAACGTAAAATGAGATAAATGTAGATTTAAGATTTAGGATCCAGGTTTCATCATCTTTCTTGTCAAAGACATGTATTTCACATGAAATCATATGACAAGTGTGAATCTCTGGATCTTTGAATTTGTGACTTCAGACCATGTTTAGGAGCTTTTACTGCAGCAGGTTTGATTTGTTTCCTGTCTGCAGATTCTGGAGAAAAGGGTTGCACTCGGCTAGATAACTGCTCTCGACCCGGTTGGACCTGCTGCCACACGAATCGCTGCAACGCCAGCTAAACGTGACGTGAAACTGATACTCAGCAATTGGATCAATAATCAAACCTCCAGTAAAGCATCTCTGATTCACCTGTAAACATGAATATTTACAGTTTCTGATTACATGTAATTAATGTTTTTAAAACTCAGTGAAATCCTGTTTATGATCCATGTTTTTAACATGTGAAATCAAACTGCTGGATGAAACATGTTTGTTCATGGAATAAAAACAACTGGACAATCAGAGACTCACTTTAGAACATCTTTCAGTTTGAGTTTTTATGTTTTGAACGTGATTATTGTAGAGTCGACACCAGCAGAGCCGACGGCTTCACAACTTCAACAAAAATCTAAAACACCAATCTTTATCAGACTGAAGTGTAACATCTCTGAGTCTTCATCACTTCACTCAGAAGGTCTTTATCTCTAATTTAATATTTATGATTTTAAACCGATTTCCAGCTTTTTCTTTGTCCCTCCAATCTGTTCTTAGCCTCGTTGTGCTAATCCTGACACACTTTCCTCTTATTAATACACACACACGTGCACACACAGAAGGGGTGTGTGTCTGATGAGCTCCTTGATTTAACTCAGCTGATTTATCAATAAATAACTGGTAGCTTTACACACTTCTGTTAATTAAGCCTGGAAATCTGCAGTTTTTTAACCAGATTTTTGTGTAGATTCTCAGTCGTCTAAACGACTGTTAATCCTAAAAGCTTTTTTTTAAAAAAAAAATAATGTTAACAACCTGATTCATACTCACAACTAGCTGGAACTCCCAAACCAGGATCAGAACTGAAGAAGACTTTCAGATGAAGGTGAAATGTCTTCAAGAAACAGAAAACAAAGTGCATTTGGCCTTTTTCTGGAAAACAGAGGTGGCTTGGTGAAAACATTTTTGGATTCAACAAATGTCTAAATTAGTGACTGAAGCACATTTTAGTGAGAGATGACAGCATCTCCACCCCCTGATGTATCACTGCCAACAGGAGCGGTTAATATCCCATGTTCAGTGAACGCATCATCAGCCAGAGCTGAAGATGATGCATTAAAGGTGGATCTGGATTTTACATCATTTTGTATTTGTGTTGTTGAAGCATGTAAAACTCACAGGCTGAATGTTACCTGATGATCCAGATGTGAACATCTGTTTTTCTGTTTTCACCCAAACATCATGGAGCTGCAGCTCCGATTTAAACATCTAGAGACTCTTCTGGTTTCCTCTGAGAGGCATCAACCCTCTGAGCCTCACAGCTGGGAAGGGTCAAAGGTCAAACTCATGGGGTCGAGATCACTACGGGGAAGTTAAAGATACAGAAACGTGTTGATGGAACCATCGATGAATGTGAAAGCAGACAGGATGTTAACTTTTGTGGAGGTGAAGGTTTCCTAACCCTGCCACCCCCGAGCTGTCAGGAAGTCAAAAGAAGACCAGTCCATTTGAGCAGGCGGCACGCGTCCTGACGCCTGCTGCTTGGCCCAAAGAACCGGGTCAGACACAGAATTAAATCTTTTAATCATTAGCCATTAGAGCTTTCTCTGGCGTGGCCTCACACACTTTAAAGATTATAAATGTAAATGAGGATGAGGGGGGGTGTGGGGGAGTTCTGTAGGAGTAGATGGTCCAGACTTCCAGACACTAATTTAAAAAGTTTAATCCCAACCGGGCTCTGTTTACTTCCATGAATTAGGTTAATCTATTTGCATAAATGTGCATTTATGAATAATTAGTGGGCCACCGAGGGGCTCTGAGTGGATGGGGGGTCGAGGGGGAGGTTGGGGCGCGTGGCCAGACTATTGTTACGGTTACTTGTGGTAAACAATAGCACAGCATCAACAATGATCAACAAAGCAGGCGGGTGGCATCGGGCGTCTACGGCCTGAATTACTGCTATCGTTTACTGCCGGGCTCGGTTCCATCACAGCTGCTGATTTAATTAGACTCATTAAGGCTCCGCTCACCCGGACACGGACTTCAACTGATTCACTGAGGCGCCGCTCGGATAGAAGCAGGTTCAGCTGATCCAGAAAGGGACGGAAACAGACTCACTCAGCTTCACTTACTTCAGATTAACTCAGATTACCCTGAAAACAACTCACAATAATACAAGCAGAAACTCAGGAAGAAACTAAATAAACTGCTGCAGAAATTCACAAATATAAACAACACAAACAAACAAACAAACAACACTCAAAGCTCACAGGATGATTTTAAACACAAGCAGTATGAACAAGTAACTCTGTCCGAGTCTCCGGCAGAAACACACTGGCTCATGAGTTGTTGTTCAAGTTGATGTTGTTGTTTATGATGTTTGTGTTGTTGTTTATGTTATTTTTTATTGTGTTTGTGTTGTTGTTTATTATTTTTGTTTATATTTAGGTTGTTTTTCACGATTTTTGTGTTGTTGTTTATGTTTGTGTTGTTGTTTATGATTTGTGGGTTGTTTATGTTTGTGTTATTGTTTATGGTGTTTGTGTTGTTGTTTATGTTGTTGTTTATGATGTTTGTGTTATTGTTTATGGTGTTTGTGTTGTTGTTTATGATGTTTGTGTTATTGTTTATGATGTTTGTGTTGTTGTTTATAATTTTTATGTTGTTGTTTATGTTTGTGTTGTTGTTCACAATGTTGTGTTGTTGTTTATTATTTTTTGTTATTGTTTATGTTTGTCTTGTTGTATAAGATTTTTGTGTTATTGTTTATGATGTTTGTGTTGTTGTTTATGATGTTTGTGTTGTTGTTTGTGTTTAGGTTGTTTTTCATGATTTTTGTGTTGTTCTTTGTTTGTGTTATTGTTTAATGTTTGTGTTGTTGTTTATTATTTTTATGTTATTGTTTATGTTTGTGTTGTTGTATAAGATTTTTGTGTTGTTGTTTATGTTGTTCAGTTGATGTTTGTGATCATGTAAAACTGTTTGTTTAAACTTGTTAAATCACTAGAATTTTTAGGTGTTTGTTGAAGTGAAAGTGACGCTCATGTGCACTCTCTTGCAGTCGGTACGTCATGTACATTTACATGCTTATGTGACAGATAACAGTCTCTCTGAGAACAATCTGTTGCTCTTTTATGTGGGGCCCCTGGGGGCCCCTGATGGGTCTCCTCCGGGTCCAACCTCCTCCCAGAGGAGACCAGCCTCCTCTTTTCTCTGTGAGTGCTCGAGTGTGATTGACCTGACTGATAATCAATGACACCCGGCTGCTGTCAGCACCAGAAAAAGAACATCATGAAAGTTTAATTGAATATTTCCAGACAAAAAAAAAAAAAGAGGGAAAAAGAAATCTGTTTTGTAATTTTACAAAACTGAACGTTCTTTGAAATCAGAGAAAAGTTCTGGTTTATTGTTGTTTGTTTTCATACAAGAAAAATTTAAACGTTAACACCATTCTCTTTTTATTGCATATTATTGATTAACATAAAAAAATATCATGAAATCAACGTGAGATCAGATTTTGATTAGTTTGACTATCAGCTCAGAACAGAATAAAGTGTTTGAGGAGTTAAAATTTAATATTGATCATAAACACAATGATCTCTTTAATAAAGTTGTTTAACATTTTAAACAAACTTGCTGCTGTTACACATCCTGTTTCTGCAGGAATCAAACTTTTGTTCTCAGCTGAATGTTAGTACTAGCTGCCGTTTGATGAAAATCTCAGAAATGAAACAGTTTAAAATAATTGTGTATATGCTACGTGCAGATTATAGATGGTCACCTTTGATCCCTAACGTCTGCAAAATAATTACAGAAAAAAATAGACAAAATAATGAAACAGAAAGAGATAAAATGTAGATCAAAAGCTCAGAGTAGAAAAAGATTCAGACTTTAATCTGAAGATTATTAAAGGCACATAATCAATCAATCTGCTCCTTCATATGAAGGTAATCCACATTGTTTTAACAGAAAATATGAACGTATTTCATCTGAGCTCTTCAGATTACACAAGTCAAACTGATGTTCTGCTTTTGGTTTCTAATCTGTAGAAAAAAATTCTCTTTTCTGCTGCAGAGAAAAAAACTGAAACAGAAAGGTTTTCGACTTAAAAAATGCTGAGTCAAATTTATGGGCTGAAACAACATGACAAGGAGAACTGAGGACCACGTTACCTCAAGGATACCTTAAGGATTCTAGGTCCTGCAGTCAGGTCTGGGGGAGTGTCTAATGGCCCTTTACCTGTAAGGTATGGCTGGACAAAACCAGCAACAAGGGATCAATCTCCTGTGGATCCACCTGCAGGAGAACCTATAAGGAACCAGTGCATTACAGACTGGACAACTGTTGAAGGCAAAGTTCTTTGAGGTCTGATCCCCAGCTGCTGAAACTGGTTTTGGGGACATGGAATGTGACTTAACTAGAAGGGAAGGTTTGCAGAAGATGAGAGATATTGGGCTCACCTCATCCCGGTCTCTGGAACCAAACACCATGTAACTGTTTCAGCTATTTTACAGGGTGGACAAAAGGGGGGTAACCCTGCAGCTTTGGATGCATAGAAGGTCCAGACTGTTGTCTGTAGCTAGTTCCCTATCTGCAGTTCAGAGTACTCAGTTTGCTTATAATCATTGTGCTGGAAGGTCCTTTACTTTGGGACTATTTAATCCTACTGGGGGACTTTAACACCCATGTGGGTTATGAAAGTGTGACCTGATGAGGTATGAGTACAGGGGAAAGTCCTGCCTAATCGGAACCCCTACAGTATTTTGTTATCGGACTTCTATGAAAATCATAGTTTATCAACATCAAACAATATAAACATAGTGAATCCAAACAGACTTATGGATGGATGGATGGATGGATGGATGGATGGATGGATGGATGGATGGATGGATGGATGGATGGATGGATGGATGCTGTTTTTTTCAGCTCTCACTCTGATGAAAGTCTCTGTTGAAATTAGGGCCAAGTTTGAGATTAATCCCTGGGGATTGACTGGCAGGCGCACTCAGCGTGTGTTTGTGTTTAAGAAGGTAAAAATGGTCAACTGGGTTTAAAAAGCAATTAGTTTGGAGGAATCTGCTTATCAGAGATAATTAAAGCAAATTTGAGTGAGATTTTAAATCCGTGTCTGTTCTCCTTTTTCTTTCTGTTGACGTCACAGTTTCACATTAATGAGATTCATCGTTAAAATAAACTGTTTATGCTCTGAAGATTATATCTAATCAGAGTCAAATCCAGGTTCTCTGTGACTCAACGAGCAGAGAGTCAGTCGGATTTATGACTGTTGTTGTTTTCAGATTTTTAATTTACTTTCACAGGATACAACAAACAGGAAGAAGAATTATTCTGAAAGAAGGATAAACAGGAATCTGTAAGTTTATATGATTTATGATGCAATGTAGTTTTAGAAGAATAAAGGAACGTGCAGTGAAGAACCATCAGATTTTAAGGTTAAGGTTGATGATTAATTTAATTGAATGTAATTTAAACACAAGGGGAAGAATAAGATAAAAGCAGCTGCAATAAAACAATTCAGCTAAAAATAAAAAATAAGCTAAATTACAAAATAAAAAGATGTAACTGTGGTTAGAATATTGGAGAACAAAAAGAACTTTAAAATGTAAGACAGTGAAGTTTCAGAGAACGTTCTGCCAGCACAAGCCTGAGAGACTGAAGGACTTCAGACATTAAAAGGTTCTGAGACGTTTCAAAACAAGCAAAACAATTAACTCTAATTCTGCGTGACAGAACGGGGGTCAAGTCCCATTAACACCATCTGAAGGCCTGATCTGGTTGTGATCGAAGCGCGTGAGGGTGCCGTCCTTAACCCTCACTGAACAGAGCTCATAAAATCAATGTCGGTTCCAGTTAGAACTTGGACTGGAACCATCGAACATGTTCTGTCCGTGATCCTGACCTGGATGCAGACCTGAACATCCAGACCTGAAGATGCAGACTGCATCAGTGATGTAAATCTGCAAACAGTGAAAACAGGCAGCAGGTACATACTCAACATTGTAAACATCATTGGATTATTCTCCTAATCTGACATGAAAATTCTCGTCATCTAAAAGACTCGTTCTGCTTCAAGTCTTTTTTCCTTCTGAGCTGTTTTTGATCTCGTCGCTGTTTGTGACTTAATGAATTTTTGTTTTTGAATCAAAGCTGCAATTTTTTGATGACCTGATACTGAAGCGGGAATAAATAAATAAAATTAAATTAAATTAGGCTAAATTAAGTGTTTTTATCAGAACATTCAAAAGAAAAAACACTGGATCCGGTCTGACCCGGAGAAAGAAGGAATAATTTGGGTCTAAATCGGTTGATTACCGGATCAGTTTGGGTCTGGTGTTCTGATCAAACAGAAACAACATGAAACCATCTTCTTCCTTTTCTGTCTGTCCGCGGAAATCGGATTGAAGAGAAACTGGTGGCAATTAATCCCATGGGATTGACCCCCCCCCCCCCCCCCCCCCCCCCCCCCCCC
>SSNP01000006.1:2434217-2512651 GCA_006937955.1 Pachypanchax playfairii | reverse complement strand
CCCCCCCCCCCCCCCCTCCTCCCGCTCAGTCCTGTGATTGGCTCCCGCGGTGACCCTCGGGTTCTGGGCAGCATAAATTCGTCCCGCAGCCCGCCCGGTACCGTTTCAGTGATCAGCAACATGACCGGACGGGAGGAACTTAGTGAAGACAAGCCACGGGTTAAGATGCTCTCCCCGGGATTCGGGATCGACAAGTCCCGTTTACACGGATCCGGGTTCCGGTCCAAAGGCTTCGCCATCACCGACCTCCTGGGCCTGGAGTCGGACCTGCAGGCCCGGCAGCAGCCCGGTGGAACCCCGGGTTCGGGCTTGGTGGCGGCCGGTTCCGGGCCCGGTACGGAGCCGCAGGGGGCGCCGGGCGGCCTCGGTTTCTCTTTCCCGGGGGGGTCGCTGCCGCTCGGGCTCGGCTTTTTGTGTAGCCTGGCGGCCCAGCAACCCGCCGGAACCCCCTGCTTCCTACCGGGTCACCTGCCGCTGTTACAGGCCCGGCCCGACAGCCATTACCTACAGAACCTGGAAGCCCAGAGGGACGCATACTCCGGTACGGCCCGGCTCGGGTCCAGAACCTGCTTCTTAAATTGGAACTGCTCGTATTGGATTTAATAATTCGGGTTAATTCGGTTGTTTTATAAAATCAAACTTTTTCATCTAATGACTTCCCTTCGTTTTGGACCGAACCTCAACAGTGTTTTTACTTTTACTGTTTCGCCTTCTTGCTTGAGATCAACTCATTTGTCAGTTCGGTTCGGTTTGTTGAATTTGACCCCAGTTGGATATTCCAGATGTTGCAGTGATTTTGTTTCTGTTGCTCCGCAGATGAAGAGTGTCTGTCGGACAGAAACGAGTCCAAAAGTTCAGGAAACTCACAGAAGAGGAAGAAGAGGAGACACAGGTGAGGAAGAACCGAAAGTCCCAATAAAAAAATGAGAGAAAAAAAAGAACGCTCTTAAACTGGTTTTAAATTATTTTCTGATCCGGAACAGTTTCTCATCTGAATTAGAGAATAAATAAACAGTTTCAGGAAATCTGATCAAAGAACAGGAACATGTTGATGTTCTGACACGTTCAAATAAATCCAAACGTTCGTAATGACTAAATTCGTTAAGATGGATGTTGTTAACAGATTCATCAGGATAGAATCGTGACTGATATGTTTCAAGTGACTCGATCTGTCCGTTCGTTTGAACTATTTTTGTTAAAATGTGAGATGAGATGTTTTACACGTCAGAACCTCTAACCTGAGCTGCTCTCTGCAGGACGGTGTTCACGTCTCATCAGCTGGAGGAGCTGGAGAAGGCCTTCCACGAAGCGCATTACCCCGACGTGTACGCGCGCGAGATGCTCGCCATGAAGACCGAGCTCCCCGAGGACCGAATCCAGGTGAGTTCATGCTGAGCAGATCATTGTGGTGAGAGTAAAACATCTGGAAGAAAAAGAGAACACGAGGAATCAGAGAGACAGCACTGATATGATCCTGGACCCTGAGGAGTAGCGGGTTCGGGCTCGGTATCTGGTCCCAAGACACTTGGGATCGAACCTCCTGGTCAGTGGGCGAACTCCTACCATCAGCCGTCCAGACGTCTAAGAAATAGGCTAAGTGAATAATAACTGAAAATATAGAAATAAACAAACACTTTAATAGATGAAAATAAATTAATAAACAAATATAGATAAATAAAAAGTAACTGCAAAACTGTAAACAAACAAATTAATTAAAAATATATAAATAAATAACCGCAAATAAATCAATAAACAAATAAATTTAGTTAATAAAATCCAACTGCAAAAACTGTAAACAAACAAATTAATTAAAATATATATAAATAAATAACTGAAAATAAATCAATAAGCAAATACATGAAGATAAATAATAACTAACAGCAAAAATTTAAATAAACAAACAAATAAATCTATAAATTACTGCAAATAAAAATACAATTCTGAAGAAAAGCTGGAACAAAAAAAACAAAGAAACGAAGTGAAAAAGATGTAAAATCTCCAAATATGGTCAATAATAAGTGTGTTTACATGTTTTCATCTCTTTTATTATTGAACAGATTTTAGAATCATTTTTTGATATTAAGATTAATAATCAGATTAAAATAAATAAAAATAGGTATATATAAATGAATAAATAAATGCAAATAAATATAGACGAAAACAAATATGAATAGACATGTAAATAAACAAAAATAAATTCAGATAATAATAAATACATCTAGTAAATAAACATAAATAAAAATACATAAATATTTAGATGAAAAGTTTCTAATAGAATGATAAAAAGTTTCTCTTTTATCTTCTTGTTTCGGTATTTGTTTTTTTATTTGTTGTTTCCCTGTTTATTTATTATTTGTTTGTTTTGTCCGTTTTGTACCCGTCTCTTCCTGTTCAGGGTCGCGGAGACCTGTTACGATATGGTTCCGATCTCCTGCGGCCTTTGTGGTTTTGGTACTTCGACTAACACCTGCACCTTTTCTGGTCTTGTGTTGCAGGTCTGGTTTCAGAACCGACGGGCCAAGTGGCGGAAGCGTGAGAAATGCTGGGGCCGCAGCAGCGTGATGGCGGAGTACGGTCTGTACGGGGCCATGGTCCGACACTCGATCCCGCTCCCAGAGTCCATCCTGAACTCTGCCAAGAACGGAATGACGGGATCCTGCGCCCCCTGGCTGCTCGGTGAGCCGCATGCACGTCAGTGCCACGCACACGCACCACACCGGCATCAATACACACTCACACACACTTAGAGCAGCTAATCCGATCACGTGACCGGATCAGTTTCTGCTGATCTCTCACTGAAATCAGTTTTATTTTGAAATTGTTGAACTGATTCACTGACATGTTTATCTGTCGAACCTTCAGCCTGATTCTCAGTCTAAACCTGCTCTGACTCCGCCCACACAGGTATGCACAAAAAGTCACTGGAAATGGCCAAGAAGTGTTCCAGTCCTCCGACATCAGACTCGGGCCGCGCCGAACCGTTCTGTGACGCGTCCGAGCGGCTCTCCGCTGAGGCTCGGGAGGATGAGGAGGAACTGCTGGAGGAGGAGGAGATGGATGAGGAGGTGGCCATCGACCTGTCCAGCTCCTCCAAACAGCAGCTGGAAGAGGGCGGGAGCGCGACAAGGACCGCCCCCTCGCCACAGCGTCAGAGCAGTTGCGAATCAGACGGACATAGCTGAAGGTGGGAGGAGTCTGGCGTGTTGTGGCTAAAGCGCTTGAAAATAACGTTCCTCTGTTATGTGATTGGCTCGTCTCTCAGGGAGCTCAACCAAGAAACACATTGGGACATTATTTGTTACTATGCAAAGTTTTTGGAATGAAAGGTAAAAAAAATCTGGAAATTTGTGGGTTTTTTTACAGGTTATTCATCAGATAGTTTCAAGGAGGCGGGGCTTATAGAGAGACAGAGGCAGAAAGAACAATGAGAAAATCAAAGAAGAAACTGTAAATCCTGCAGAGATCCCAAAATAAAATGAGTTGTGTGAAAGTTTTGCTACAACATGAAGATGGCGGGGTCAAATGGATCTCAGTGTGACCTCTGACCTCAGTGAGGATGGACCAGATGCTCTCAGATCGTGAGAAAAGCTGGTCTGGAGAACTGTATTTAATGTTTAATTGCTGTTTGTGTCTGTGAGTTTTATAGTGTGGCTCAAATTTCTGACTGTAATGTAAATGTTAATATTTATTATCATCATCATTATTATTATGTCTGTACAGCAGGAAGTTCAACAGACTGCAAATAAAAACATATTTTTTTAACATCTGAGTCTTTTGCCATATTTTAAATTCGAATGAATTAATTTGCTGCTTCAGGAACAATCCAAGAACCCCCCACCCCCCCACCCTGCCCGACAGCCCCTCTGTAGGTTCTAGATAGGTGTAACCCGAGACCACCTCCACTGTTTTATGTAGGTTCTACAGATGGAACCTGAGACGACCACCTCTGTTCTACGTAAGTAGATGGAACCCAAGCCCACCAGGGTCATGTAGAAGCTTGGCCCAGGGGGGCACGGGCGACCCTTCCTATTAGACTGGCCACCCCAGGTGAGACCCCCTCCCCCCCAAGCTGAGACAGTAAAATTCAATCAATACTTTTACATTAATCCAATAAAATGATTAATTAAAGTGTGCCACTGACATTGTGCTTTGACTGATTTTCATTTCATTTTGGTTTATAGCCACTTAATATATGACAAAAGGTCTATAATTTTGCAAAAGCTAAAATGATAAATATGTAACTTCCGGTCCTGACAGAAGAGCTGGTCCTGAGAGTGGAGGTCTGCAAAGAAGGGTCCTGATAGGTGAGGTCTGCAGCCAGACCCCTCTCAATCTGTGCCCCTACCTGTCCCCCAACAAAGACTTTCTAGACACGCCCCTGGAGACCACCTCCTATGTTCTATGTAGGTTACAATACTGCTTTGACTATTCTCAAGTCAAACTGTGACGTCACCCTTATGGACTGACATGTCGTGGACCACTGAGAATCAACATATGATCGACACTATCCGAAACAAAGCTCCGCCCTCAAGAGGGATGAGGCAGTAACGTCACTTCTGGCTCCAGTTCCGGTTGCTCTGAGCTAACTCGCTGTTCAATATGGTGGATTTAATCACGTTTAAAAACAAGTTGGTCCTCATCGTAAACAATCTAGCCAAGTCGGTGGTGACGGAGATTTTCTCTGCAGCAGAAAAAGTTTCTTTAAACTCACAAAACCCCGAAGCCGAGGTGAGCTAGCTAAACCTAGCTAACAGCATCTTCCGGTTCAGAATGACCTCACTGTCCGCACCAAACTGCATGTAAAACTAAAGTACATGTGCGCACAACGTTTACCTGTCGTGAAAGCCTTTAAATCGATTCTGTTCAGTGCTCTCGATCTGATGGTGGAAGTTCCTGCAGACTTTCTCACTTTTACACGAACATTTTGAAGCGCGTGCTGAGTTAAAGGTGTATCGTGTCCTCAGCCGAGTCACATGATAATCTTGCGCCAATAAAACCGCTGGTTAATCAGAATATTTATCCAAAACACAGCGAGATGTTTGGGTCTGATCAGATTTTTCTGTCAGATAAACTGGACCAGCTGCATCAAGGCAGAGGAGAGGACTTCTATTTGTATATGACACTAAAGTTTTGCAGATGAAGCTGGTTCTGGACTGTGTAATTTCAGTGTCTCTGTGTTCCTCTGTCCTCCCAGGACAAACTGGGAGCTGCTGTGGACAGTCTGTGTCTGAAAGCCATAAACCAGATCCTAAAGATATTGGAGCCGGTTGCTGTGAAACAGGACAAGGCTGTGGGAGGGGCTCCGTCTTCACCTGATGAAACCTGTGAAGCCTTACTGAAGACTCTGACAGCAGGAGGTGAGCGCTGACTGATCACGTCCACATTAGCTGAAAACCTGGTAACTCTCAGTAAAATGTGGGACAGCCTGATAAACTGGTCTCATGGGGGACAACAGAAGATGATTCAGGTCTAAAAGAGCCTCCAGCAGATGAGCAGACTCTGAAAGCCTCAAAGAATATCCAGGTCCAGATGGCCACAATACTGCATGCTTTAGATGTTTCCCTTCTTCAACACACCTGATTCACTTCCTCAGCAGGTCAGCAAAAACGACCTGTTCACCTGAATCAGGTGTGCTGAAGAAGCAGGTAAAGTATGTATTTATTCTGTTTCAGGTGAAGTGGGAGGTGTCCAGGGCCCCGCCTCTGAACACACCTATGTTGTTCTTTCTGAGGTCAGTAAGCAAATCCAGCAGCACTCAGATAAACTGGGAAGATGCAGATCTACTCATGGTTCTTCTCTGTCCCTCAGAGTCCTGCTGTCCAACCAGACTGTCTGCTACGAGATGTTTACCACGCTGATGATGCTGGAGGTGAGTTCACCTGATGGAGACTCCACCTTCACCTGATGGAGACCCTGCCCTGAGGAACACCACAGTTGCTGGAGTTCATGTTTCTTTTAATTCACTCTGTGGGAGTATTTAGAACTTAACTTAACTGACACTTGACTCACCTGAACAGGTGAGCTTGTTGCAGCTCTACCTGCTGGTAAATGCATGAAATGCTTCAATTTAAAGTCAACATCATGAGCCTCCATGTTTCTTTGTTTCAGGTGAAAACAGTCGGCGTTCCTATGAGGTGATGGAGGATCCTTCCTCCTCCGCCCCTCCCCCTCACACTGATGACCACGAGTACGCTCGACCTCCATCGCCACCACCTGATGCTGCCCCTGCAGTAGAGGGTGGAGTTAGAAAAGAGCACCCCAGTAGGAAGAGAAAGAAAACATTCAAAGGAAGTACTCACCTGCAGTGTTCACGGTGCAGCATGCTGTTTCCTAATGTTGAACGGCTTGCTGACCACGAGAAGAGGTCTCACCCGCTGTGCTCCATGTGTGGTGCATCATTTACCGGAATTCTTAAGCTCCGTGAACATGAGATCAAAGATCATGGGCTGCTGCCACACACCTGCGACTTCTGCCCCAAGAGGTTTAACCACAAGGCTCACCGTGACCTGCACGTGAAGGCGCGTCACACCGGTGAGAAGAGTTGCCATTGTGACGTCTGTGGGAAGGGCTACACCTGCATCAGCGTGCTCAAGACGCACCGGCTGACCCATTTCGATAAAACGTTTATCTGTGATATCTGTGGTAAGGCCTTCTATCATGCCTGTCACCTGACCCGTCACAAGCTGGTGCACCAGGAAGTTCGGCCATATACCTGCTCCACCTGCGGGAGAGGCTTCACCCAGGCAGCCAATCTGCGCAGCCACCAGGTGACTCACACCGGAGAGAGGCAGCTCTGCTCCGTCTGTGGCAAGAGCTTTCGCTGCTTGAAGAACCACATTATCAGTAAACACTCGCACGAGCTTCCCGCCGGTGAGCTGCCCGCTGCAGATGCCATCATCAGCTGTGAGGTCTGCGGGAAGAAGTTCCCCAACCTGTCACAGTACAGAGCGCACCACCGCAGTCACACCGGCGAGAAACCGTTTCACTGTGATGTGTGTGGGAAGAGCTATCGGCTAAAGGAGCTTCTGCGGGACCACCGCTACATTCACACCGGTGAGAAGCCCTACTGGTGCTCGCTGTGCTCAAAAAGCTTCAGCCTGGCCACCAGCTTCATGAGGCACCGCAGCATCCACAGTGGAGAGACACCGTACAGCTGCCAGGTCTGTGGAAAACACTTCCGCCTGCTAACCTTTCTCAAAGCTCACCTGCAGACCAAAGCTCACCTGAAGCAAGTTCAACAGAGTACTGCTGTCCCCTCTGACCTCTGACCTCGATATGTCAGCCCCTCCCCTTACTTTGTGTTGAGTGTCATGGTGAGCAACATGATGAAACAACTTTAACATCAGGTGGATCTGGTTCTCCAGCTGGTGCCATTAAAGCATCACAGAAGAAGAAAAGATTTTTAAAGTTGTTGATCAGGCTGGAGTTTCATTAGACATCACATGATTCATATTTTGTTTATTCAGAGTCACAGCTGCCCCACATCTGTCCTCCTTCTGAGGAGCTGTTTTGCTCAGAGTCAATTTACATGACAAATTAAAGGCGGAGTTTTAATACAACTCACTGTTTACCTGGCGTAAACCTGGTGACTCTGCCTAACAAGTCTCCCTAACAAGTGGTCCTCACGAGTCATCCTAAAAAAAGATTGATTTACTCACTGTGAATGATCACTGATTGTCAGGTGGTGGTCAGTGGACCTTCTCTTGTGATGCTGGTTCATTAATGGGATTAACCATGAGTATTAATTTTTCAAAATAAAAGCATGGCTTCCAGTCTAACTGGAGCAGATCAGTATTCTGTTTGAAGGCTGATAATTCTCTGATACCTCATGCTGGTGTGTAATCTGGAGTCAGATTAAAGGACATATACAACAGCTAATCCCACTTTTGTGTTTGAACAATAGATTTAATCACCTTCATGACGTCTGATTGTTAATCTGCTGACAGCTCGTGTGTGTGCGTGTACGTATTAAAGGAGCAGTCTGTGGCGCTCTGGCCTGTGCTGCCATGATCACAGATGTGATGATGTTTTACTGTTGGCTAATAAAACTGACAGATTACTGAAGCCTGAGATAACATGTTTGTTTCCAGCTGCAGGTTGAACATCATCATTAATATCATCATCTGACAACGAACAACAAGCTAATCTGTTTAATCTGCTCACGGGTTCAATCTGAAAACAAACAGGTTTAATGAAGAGCGTAAACATGGAGCTGTGTTTTGTTTTTATCATGAGTTCGGTGAACTCAACACTCAGACACTATGGGTATCTGCAGAAACCTGGAGAAGAGTCCAGCTGCCATCACTGACATTAACCCCATAAAGTTTTTATATTTACACATAAAAGTTTCTAAAACCATTCAGAGGTCTGATTGATTATTCAGGAGATAAAAGATTTTGACTTTTTTCAAAATACAATTTTAGTTTTACAGATGAGCAGGTGATTTAAACTATTTTTAAATGTTTTTTGAACATTTTAAAAAACTGATCAAATTGATTAGCTATTTCTGAACGTGTCCAAGTGTTTCATCCAGGTGAGCCAATGGCTCATCCCTCGTTCTCTCTTGGCTCCTCCCATTGCCCCCTGAATCGACCTGCTGCACACCTGGGGAGGAAGAGGGAGGAGTCAGTCGGGGTCATACCGCTCAGGATTGACATGGCCTATCAGAGTAGCCGGGCTGGACTATTCTGGACTCTCCTGGGCCGTTGCAGGTCAACGGTACCGATACCGATCCGAAGCTGCAAGAACCGGTTCCTCTCCCTCCCCCCTCCGGGTACCTGGACCTCCCAGGTGTCCCGACTGCCTCACCAGGACCTTTACCAGCTTTCAGTGACGGACCCGGACCGGTTCTGGGGTTCCGCGGCCGTAGACAGGCTCCGCTGGATCGAACCGTTCCACCGGGTTCGGGACTGCGATCTCAGTAACGGGAAGATCAGCTGGTTCCTGGGCGGCAAACTGAATGTGTCTGGTGAGTCAATTATCGACCAGAGGAGGTGGTCCGTCCTCTGGGTCCGAACCTGTCACACACCTGATCAGCACCTTCTCTAACGATCAATAACTGAAAGATCTGATTCTGGACACAGAACCGCAAGGTTCGTTTGTCTTACTGATCAGAACCAGACTCCATTCAGAATCCAGTTCTCCGCTCGCTGATTGATCCTACATCAGTTCTGATTGATCAGTAATCAGCACGAGGAAGTTTGATTGGTTTTCATCAACAAATCAAATCAAAGAACATCAGAACCCATAAAAACAGTTTGATCTGTGAAGCTGCAGTGAATCCGGTGTTTAAACAGGGAAAGTAAAACCTGCAGGACCGCGGTCCGAGGACTGGAGACATCAGAGGGACATCAGCTGATTGACATAAAGAAAAAAACTCAGTTTAAAAATTTCTGGTGTTTTAAATTGCGGTGGATCAGAAACCATTTGTGTTTGATCAGATCCAGGAGCCCAGAACCTGATTCGGGCTCTTTTGAACTTTTATTAATAATTGAATTAAAAAGCCAATGTGAGAGAAGTTTGGTTGTTATATAAATAGTTTCTGGTGTCAAAGTGAAGTTTGAAGAATTATCTGCTGTTCTGAGTTCCCGTCTTTATCCTCCTTTGTTGTTTGTCTCAGTCAGATTATAATCCAATTATAATCCAATAACTGCAGTGGGATGATTCACATCAGATCTGATATGGGATCAGAATTTTTTATGTTCTTTGTTACATAAATGACTTTGTAAACCTGCTGCGTGATGCCTAAACTGGATCTTCAGCTTCAATCCACTTTAGGATTAATGTTCAATCAAAGTCCAAATGAAGTCAGTTTCCATCAGGATCATGAGTCCCACCAAGACCAGATGATCACAACACAATGAGATGATGCAACACGTGTACACGTTTGATGTTTTCACCAACACAACCCTGGTTCAGCCCTTCTTCAGAGGTCAGGGGTCAAAACATTCCTCTGAACATGTTCAATTCAGTTTTATTAATAAATTAGTTAATAAGGAAAATCCTTCAATCAGAATAATGATCTACAGATAAATAAAAGTTCTCCTTTCATGTTAAAAACAACAAAAACAAGTGATGAGATTCAATCTGAAACACATCCTCAGCTGTTTCATGTCATCAGTGGAGGTAGAACTGATCTCTGTTTTAGAACCGAGCCTTGGTTCTTCAGTACTGTGTTTCCTGCACTGCTGGTTGTCTCGGACAATGAAGAGCTTCCTTTATGTCTCACATTAACATCATCAGGTCTGAAGGTTTTTTACTCAGCTGTTGCACGTTTCTCTTTGTGTCTCAGAGAACTGCCTGGACATCCACGTGCACACTCATCCGGACCGGACGGCACTGATCTGGGAGCGGGACGAACCCGGCACCGAGGTGAAGGTCTCTTACAGGTACGAACATCTAATCTGATAAACCCTTCCATCTTGAAGATGATCTATTTTATCTAATCTGTAAAATGTTACAGCTCCATAAAGTGACAGGAAGTTCCACAGGTCAGAGTTCATGGGATGTTTTCACTAAACACACAATCAAATCCCAACATGAAAAGAACAAAATCAGATACACACGTGATTTATGGTCCAAAGGGTTCTGAACAGGTAACTTGTCCTGAAAAACAGAAAAACTGATTGATTCTGTGTAGCACATAAATCTTTTGAATCTTTAGTTAAAATATGAAGAACTTTTTCTCACCCATTCGAACCTGGGACCTTCTTGCTGCAAGGCAACACCTCTACCCACTGTTCCACCGTGCAGCCCATGGTGTAAAGTTTTGCTCATAATTTGGTGCAACCTGTCTGGTTTGTACTCAGTGATGTCATCATTGTGTTTGTCCACCAGAGAGCTGCTGGAGACCACCTGTCGCCTTGCCAACACTCTAAAGAGCTATGGGATCCATAAAGGTGACAGAGTGGCCATCTACATGCCGGTCTCACCACTGGCTGTGGCTGCCATGTTGGCATGTGCTCGCATCGGTGCCGTGCACACGGTGGTGTTTGCCGGCTTCAGTTCTGAGGCGCTGGCGGGAAGGATCCAGGATGGTGAGTCCTCAGTAATCAGGTTTGTTTCTGTCTGTAACAGTTCCTGTTTGGGTTCAACCAGGCAGGTAATACAATTAAACTATTAAATTAACTAACAGGAAATCTTAAAACCTGTTGTTGAATTATTTACTGATCAATGTTATTGAGTACGTTCAGGTTGGTTAGCTGGTTGGTTGAATGGTTAGCTAGTTGGTTGGTTAGCTGGTTGGTTAATTGGTAGGGTGGTTGGTTGGTAAACTGGCTTGGTAGTTAGTTAGTTAATTAGTTAGAAAAGGAAAGAAGAGGTTCTTCTACGGCAGAACTGAAGGATTTTTTAGTAGAATGATCTCCTGCATAACTAGTTTATTAGTACAAATAAAACTATTGGTTTATTTAAAACTTCAGTCCCACAGAGAAACATCTAAAACATTACGATCCTTTAAATTCCAAAGAGTTTGAAAATTAACAGAAAAACTTTATAAATAAAGGTACCAGAAGTTTATTGTCTTTTATCAGAAGGTTAAACACCTGAATGGATCATCACTTTAAAACCAGGTACCATCATCTTTCCTTAGTGTGAAACTTTAAGATGTTTGTTTAGTCTGATTTTATAACCAAACCCAGAGTTTTTACAGCTTTATAGTATCGTTACCAGGTCCAAAGGTTCATCCATCAACTTCAAACGATCTGAAAGGCAAACAGTGAAACTGTTCATCACTCAGTCTTTATTCATTTAAAGCAGAAACAACCAGTTTTATTTAAGCTGCTTCAAAAATCTGAACATTTTAACTGGTCAGATTTCATGAACAGTGACTGATGTGGTGATGGAAGGAGAGATAAACAGTTCTAAAGTGATAAAATTATTATTTTAATGTTCCTTCTGTGTGATTAGGCATCTAGTAAAACTATAAGAGAAGAAGACTGAGGATGGGTCTCTCAGGAACTCTGTCTCTCTCTCTCTGACAAACCCTCTGTGTGTTTCCAGCTCAGTGTAAAGCTGTGATCACCTGTTATCAAGGTGTGAGAGGGGGACGACTCATTGACCTCAAAGCCATGGTGGATGTTGCTTTGAAAAACTGCCCGTCTGTTCAACATGTCTTCGTTTCTCAAAGAACAGAAAACCCTGTAGTGATGGGAGAGATGGACATCCCACTGGAGGAGGTGGGACACAAGATCGATGTCATAAATACACCTGATTACCAATGTACCTGATTCATACTGCATCAATACAGCTGATCATTAATTAACTAGTCTAAACCTCATCAAGACACCTGCTCAGTAACACACCTGATCCAGACATTACCATCACACTTTTCCTGAATGTCAAACAAGTGTTCTAGTGTCCACTGGGGACAGTGTGATTTATTCTAATTGCACCTGCTCAAAGGTGATTCCTGATGTCTCTTCTTGTTTCTTAGGTGATGTCCTCCCAGCCATCAGTCTGTCCCGTGGAGCCTCTGGACAGCGAGGACACTCTCTTCTTGCTGTACACATCAGGCAGCACAGGGAAACCTAAAGGCATCGTCCACACTCAGGCCGGATACCTGCTGTACTCCTCCATCACTCACCAGGTACTCCTCCATCACTCACCAGGTACTCCTCCATCACTCACCAGGTACTCCTCCATCACTCACCAGGTACTCCTCTGAGCTTGGGTTTTATTCTGATTGTACATTTGAGACATTTCTTTGGATCTGACGTCATATTGAAGTAGAAAATGGATCCAGAAGCAGTACCTCTACAGCCAGAACCAGTTCTATGAGCTGGACCGCGACACCTTTGTCAAGCTGTTTCACCATGTTGCGTCACGCATCATGAAAAAGGAGAAGTGTCATTTTTGTTAGTAGTGAGTTTGCGGTTGTTAGCAGGCCTACGTGTTATTGTGGACGAGGATTTATTTGATTGATTGATTTGATTATTGGGGAGGATTTATTAGGTTTGCACTTCTTTCATTTTGGACATGACAAAATCTGTTGTTCATCAATATTTTACATTGTTTTTGTTTCACTGTGTTCAAATTAAATTAAATAAAAGTCAAAAATATAATCTACTGTTCTGTTGCTAAAGAGGTGATTAAAATCTTTCCTCCTTTACCTCCTCATCTCCTTTCCTACTTCGTTTCCTTTCCGAGTGGTCCCTTGTTTTTTACCATTCCTACCTCCTCTTTCTGCATCTTTATTAGGCCTAATCCCCTTCGTTTCTCCCTGACAGTAAACTGGTTAATGTGGGAAGTCTTTTACTTTGAAATCTTGGCAGGAAACCTGTCGCTGAATGAGCTGATTGTCCCCTCAGGGCTGTGATTTCCTGTGTTTTTCTATTAATGAGCTTGTACAGACAAACAAACATAGCTAAACGTGACAGAGGAGCAGGATGAAGAGACTCAGTGTGCCTCTGATTTTAGCAGCACAAACATCTGACATCGTGTTGTTGATGATAATTGAATAAAAACAGAAAACATAACGACCCCCACCTCCATCAGTACTAATTTCTAAGCAGCTTAGCAGCTCAGAGTTTGGATGAAAAACAGAACAAAAGCTGATTTATGTGAAATGGAAGAGAAACTCTGGTTCGGGGCCAGGACGAGAGACATTCACAGAGAGAGAGAGAGAGAGATCGTTGCCTGGAGACTTCTCTCATCTCTTCAGACAATTTGTTTTTGGTGAAAACAGTTTGTTTCATCTGAAAAGCTCGTGTTTCAAACCAGCAGCTCAGAAACATGAACATGTTTTGAAACAGCTGATTTTCTGTTTATTTAGTTTCATGTTGTTGTGTTTGTTTAGACAAGGAAAAATAAAAATCTCCTTCCTGTAAAACTGGATCTTCACAATAAAAGTTTACTTAATCTGAGTTACTGAAACAGCTGTTTCAGGTTCAGCACGTTCTTTATAACGTAGCTCCACAGAGGACATGTTACTCACGTGTTGCTCACATGTTGCTCACGTGTTTGTTGTTGACAGTATGTGTTTGACTTTCGGGACGGCGACGTGTTTGGCTGTGTTGCTGACATTGGCTGGATAACTGGACACAGCTACGTGGTGTACGGCCCACTGTGCAACGGCGCCACCACAGTCCTGTTCGAAAGCACACCTGTGTATCCAAATCCAGGTGAGTGTCTCACACAGTAGTGACCTATTCACACATTTGTTTTCAAACTGAAGATCATGTGAACATCTTTAATCCTCACAATCAGCTTCTAGTTACTTCTAGATTTTATGACGTAGTTTTCATCTCCACTGAGTCTCACCTGAAGCAGGAAGCTGTTGGATGAACAGGAAGTGAACAGGTGTCTGTTCATCATTCAGTTACTCATTAAACTTTATTACTTGCTGTTGTAGAAACAAAGACGTTTATCTCACCTTCATTTTTATCCCTCGCGTTTCCTCTGAGCTGTGATTGGTCCAAACAGCACCGAACCAACATACACCTTCACCAGGTGACGTCACCTGTCATCACTCTGGAATATGGCCTTGTCCTTTCTGATCTGGGTATTTTTGGTGAAGAAAAGTTTAAAGTTAAAATTTTTATTCAAAATAAAGTGAGTTTTGAATCTGTTAACCACTGAAACTTCATCTGGTTTAGAGTTTTTGGTTCTGATGTTCTGGATCTTTTACTGGTTTCAGCTCCAGTTTGAACCTTCATGACAGTTAGATCACATGACTCTGTCTTCCCGTGACGCAGAGTGTGACTCCGTGTGTTCTTACATGTCATCCAGGCAGGTACTGGGAGATGGTGGAGCGTCTGAAGATCAATCAGTTCTATGGAGCTCCAACAGCTCTGCGTCTGCTGCTGAAACACGATGACAGCTGGGTGAAGAAGTACGACCGCTCGTCTCTGAGGACTCTCGGATCAGGTGGGACACGGGGATCGAACATATGACCATCGATCTGTGGCTCTAATCACCAAACAGATCACAGTAAAACAGCAGAGTGTCATCTGTGTATGTGATTCTTCAAGAAACAGCAAACATTCTAATCTTATTAAGGAAACACATGTTTATACACCTTTCAAAATAAAAATCAGAAAGTGCTTTACAATAAAAAAGTAGCTCCAAATTGTTTCATCAGTGTGTTTTGGGAACGTTAGCACTTCCTGTTTCTTTGAATCTGACGTCTGGTTTCAGGTTGTGTTTGTGTCAGAAACTTTTTCACCTGGTGTGTTTGTGCTTTTTCAGTGGGGGAGCCGATAAACCACGAGGCCTGGCTTTGGTTCCACAGTGTGGTGGGGGAGGGGCGGTGCCCTCTGGTGGACACCTGGTGGCAGACAGGTGAGACATAAGAGATCAGATACTGTCAAATTAAATCCAAACAACCAAACTAAAACGTTTCTGCTGTCTGAGTTCTTTAATAATCACAACGAGAAGCTTCGATCTCCAGACGGAGACACAGTAATCTCTGTTCAGGTTTAGTTCTTCGAGGTCTGGTAAATCCTCTGTGGGTGTCCAGGTTTTTGTGTCTTTGTGGACAGTTTGTCTCTGTTTGAAGTTCTGACTCTTGATCCGACAGCTAGTCTGTCTGATTCTCTCTTTCCTCAAGATTAAACCCTAATTTTAACGATTAGCAGCAGAACATCTGCAGCTCTGCAGAGAACGAATTAAGATCCAATCCTGCACACACACATTTACCCCCCAAACCCCCCCCCAGGACAAGACGAGGAGGATCACTGAGTGTGACCTAATTCCTCGACAATCACTCAGTTGTTGTTTTTTAAACTCTGCCAGCTGCTTCACACTCTGGTAACGAGAAAATCGCCATGAAATTTAGAAATAAAATGAGAGTTCATCTTGTGGTTAACTTGTTAAACTCGTGTGTTTGCAGAGACCGGAGGAATCTGCATCGCCCCCCGACCTGCCGAGGGCGGAGCCCCCATTATCCCCTCCATGGCTATGAGGCCGTTTTACGGCATCCAGCCTGTCATCATCGGAGAACAGGTAACAAACGGTTCACAGCTGCACGTCTAAACTCAGATTGACAAATGTGATTTTGTGTTAGTTTGTCCTCATCAGTGAGTCTTTTTGACCCGTGTGACCCTGTAGCCTTCGAAGACATCGCTACATTAATCTTTCCATTAACACAGCTGTAGCAGCATCTGTTTGCTTTCATTAACAGATTTCTCTCTTTGATCATTGCCTCTCCAGATTAATTATACGTTTGTTCCCGTGGTGCTGCAGATGTTGATCTGGTGGCGTTTCTGCTGTCAGATTAGATTAGATTAGGATCCTCATCAGCGGTTGGGGTCACTGGAATCCTCTGTGTTAACGCAAATGTTACTGATGAACAAACACTCATTTCATTTGTACCACTTAGCACTTGCTGCACTATCTGGAAGATTATTACATTCCCATCAGGAGTTTCTTGCTGCTGAGGTCTAATAATGATGAAACCGGTTCAGATTTTCTGCTCCAGACATCTATTATTTAATAAAATATTTTAATATTATATGGATTTATTTATATATTTTAATATATAATGCAGTCTGTGTGTAGTCTGACTACTTCCCACCTTGTTTCAGGGTGAGGTTCTCAGCGGTTCCTCTGCGAGTGGCGCTCTCTGCATCAGTCAGCCGTGGCCTGGGATGGCTCGCAGCATCTATGGTGACCACCACAGATTCATAGACTCGTACTTTAAACCGTATCCAGGTCAGTAAATAAACAAACACTTGGTGACACCTGTAACATTCAGCATGTGAGTTAAAGTGTTTCTCTGCAGGCCTTTATTTTACCGGAGACGGTGCCTTTTGCTCAGAGGATGGATACTACCAGATAACTGGTCGGATGGATGACATCATCCAAGTCAGCGGTCATCGCCTTGGAACAGCAGAGATAGAGGACGCCCTGGTGAGACACCTTAAACACACTGAATAATCTGAACATCATCTGTTTTATTTCTGGGTTAGGGTCAAATTTAATCTGCTGAAGTTTGTGAACAAACATAAGGAAGTTTCTGTATCTTATTAATGGGTGATGAAAAACACTGATCACTTCTTTTATGTTTTTAATGAGCTTTATTGG
Source organism: Pachypanchax playfairii (assembly GCA_006937955.1). Classification (NCBI taxonomy): domain Eukaryota; kingdom Metazoa; phylum Chordata; class Actinopteri; order Cyprinodontiformes; family Aplocheilidae; genus Pachypanchax; species Pachypanchax playfairii. The sequence continues at coordinate 2,495,629 of SSNP01000006.1, read as the reverse complement.
TTCAGTCTCATTGTTCATGTTAACATCACAAGGCTCGATGTTAATTAAAGAGGCTCCATGACACTTTGAATTTGGCTCATGTGGATTCGATTCTTTGTACCTCTTATGCAATAAATCTATTGATCTATAGATCAAAAGATCTATATGATAACTAGCCCCCATGTTCCTGTCACATATCTGTATGACATTAAGGAGAGGAGCTGTTTTTACCACTAAGCTCTGGTTTAAACTCTGAACTTATTCCACAGCAGATGTTTGGGTAGGTTGAACTTGAAATGGGACCCTGCAGCACCCTCTGGTGGAAGCCCATATGAACATGAAAACTAGAAACAAACATTCAAAATACAGTTTTTTGTTTCCAAAAACCCTGAAGCTTCATAACATTGTTGTTTTGTGTGTGTGTGTGTGTGTTTGTTATGTTTCTGTTATTTCTTCAGGATGAGCATCCAGATGTTCCAGAATCTGCAGTTGTTGGAATTCCACATGAGATCAAAGGAGAAGGTGAGAGCAGCTGAACTCCCAGCATGCTTTTCTGCTTTGGATTATCATTCAGCTCTGATGTGTGTGTGTGTGTGTGTGTGTGTGTGTGTTCCTGTTCTTAGTACCATTTGCATTCGTGGTTTTGAAGGACAGTCTGATCAGTGACCCCCTCACCATCCTGGAGCAGCTCAGAAAACTAGTTTCCACTAAGATCGCCAAATATGCTGTGCCAGAACACTTCCTGGTGAGTCTCCGCCCCCAAACTTCAGAACTACCGCTTATCAGCTGAGGGTGGTTCAGACACAGACAGAGACTCAAACCCAAACTGTCCTCTACAGGTTTAAACAACCTGAGAATCATCGTGTCTCTCCTGCACCTCCTTGTGTTCCTTCTCCTTGTGTCTCTACACCACATGTCCCTTCTCCTCCTCCTCCTCATGTCCCTTCTCCTTCCTATCCCAGTCCCTTTCAGGATGGATTTTAAAATCCCGCTGCTTGTTTTTAAGATCCTGAGTGGTGTTGGTCCTTCGTACCTCGCAGAGCTTCTGCATGTTAACCAGCTCAGGAGAGTTCAGGGGTCAGCTGATCAGCTGCACCTGCATTATGGAAACTTTTACCATCTTACATAAGACTCTGTAACAAGTTTTAGAACTTTTAAATTTGCACTGAAAACTCACCTGTTTTTTTAATTTAACAAGGTTTAAATTTGATGTCAGTGTTTTAATTTTTACGTTATTTGTTTCCTTGTTTAATATAGAATTTTAACTGTGCAGCGCTTTGGTCAAACAGGTTTTTAAATTTGCTTACCATGTCCAGCTGAGGGTTCTCTTCATTAATCCTCCTTCATCAGGTTGAAGTTTTGGGTCACAAGGAGGAGATGAGGAGACGTCACCTTTCCAGCCAATCAGAGTTAACTCTGCTTTTCTCGTTTCAGGTGGTGAAGCGGCTACCGAAGACTCGCTCTGGGAAAATCATGAGGCGGATCCTCAGGAAGGTTGCCATGGAGACGACAGGTGACCTTGGTGATGTGTCGACTCTGGATGACCCTTCTGTTGTCAAAGAGATTGTGGAGGCCCATGAGCAGTACAGGAAGCAGATAAAAGAGAAGAAGTAGAAAGTGGGTGGAGCCTCAGACTGTGGAATGGACTCAGCGACGTGTTCCTGTTTATTTGAACACATGACATTCTGTTCTGTTGCTTTTAGTTTATAATCCAGCAGAAACACAAAACTAGAGATAAGAACCGACGAGTTGAATCCAGTTTATTTTTACAGTATGAAAACAGTCAAGTGCAGGGGCGGAGCCAGGGGGTGGCCAGGGCCACATCATGTTGTAGTGCATCTTTGTTACTTTACCTGCACTAATAAGAAAAAATGTTTAATTCCTGGAATAGTAATAGATCTTTGCCACTGTTACCAATGTCAAAATGCTGTATTTGTTGGTTTTAGGTGCTTTTTAATGTGACATGTTTGCCACTCAAAAATATTAACAGTTCCATCTGGGCCACCCCACTGAATAATTCCTGATTCTGCCACTGGTCATGTGATTGAAAAGTTTGAGTTCTGATGAAAAGTTGGATTTAATTTAATTTTTTTACAAATCAGAGATCCTGACGAAAACAAATTTTTCTGGATGTAAATAAACTTTTACTAACAAACATGAAGTCGGATTTTCTGCTCAAACAGCTGGTGTCAGATGAAACCTGATTAGATAAGTTTGATCCAAGTTCTGGATTCCAGTAGGTGGCAGCAGAGTTCAGAGAGTGATGCTGTCATATGAAACCGACCTGAACTCACCTGAGATCCAAGCTAAGCAGGACTGATGTTCTGCAGGTGAAACAGAGGATGACAGATCTCCATGGTGGGACAATGTGGGACACGCCAAATACTTAATGTCCGTCAAGATATGGACATCTAACTTTAAAAACTGCAGCCACGTGACAAGCTGCAAGTCAGAAACGAAACTTATAAAATTATGAAACATACCTGAGTTAACAGGTGCCGAGGGGAGGGAATATCCATGGATACCTGTCTGATCGGAATTGGCTGTTGCCTGGCAACAGGTCGCTCCTGATGATAGAGAAGTTCTAGTTGATTTAGACCTTTAATTTGGTTGAAGGTTCCCGATGAATCAAGTCCTTTAGGTGACCCGGGAACCGTATGGAATCCTGAAGAACCCCAAATCATCCCAGCAACTTTGAGTTTCATCAGAACCTGAAGAACCCTGTCAGGATGTGAAGGAACATGGTGGAATTAAAACAGCTGAGCATCATCAAAAACTAACAGCAGCAGGAAGGAAACATTTCAAAATAAAATGCCACGTTATGTTGATTCATTACCTGTTCAGGTGGACAGGAGCATATCCCATGATGCATCAGGAGACATACTGATTTCAGTTTCAGAGATAAACCCAGAGGCAGAACTACATTTAAAATATTTTATTTGCTTTAAAATATACATTGTTTACAAATTGAGAAAATAAAATCATTAGAGTTCTAACAGTCAGAGAATTTCTCCCCAACAGGAAGTGAAACAAAAACATCCACAATGAGAATACGGTTCAGCTGAGCCCGGCAGCACCTGTGCACAGGTGAGAGGTGGGCGAGCTCAGAGGCAGCACCTGTGGGGAGAGCAAGGAGGCGGGGCTACAATCACCTGGACGTCCTGTATGAACGTCCAGCTGGAAGTTAAACAGTTCACGTGTCGTCAGGTGAGTCCAGGTAAGTCCTCGGCCTCCCTGAGACTGATGGAGGTCCTCTGCTCTGTCGGCGTCAGTTTGAATCATTCACACGTCAAAACAAACAAAAATATGTGATTTGACGCACTGAAGACCCAAAACATTCATGTGTTGTTTCAGAACAATCAAAAAATCGAACATTGATGACAGACACGTGAATCCATCGCGATGCTTCGGGTCGGATCAGCTGACCTTTCAGATTGTTGAAGCTTCAGCCGGTTCAGAACCGTGATTCTAGAACCTGGTTTATCTGGTGTATAAATGAAACAAACGACGACCTTCAAGGTTTGAACAAAAAGAGGAGGAAGAGGAGGGATAGAAGGAAAGGAGGAATGATGAAGGTGACCTTGACTGATTATATTCACAAAGAATCATTAAAGATGTACGAGTCTATTTATACACACACAGTGTTCAGTGTCCTGAGATGGAGAAATGAATAATTCAACAGCAGCTGATGAGTACAGGGGGTGGTGTGTTCATGTGCCCGTTTCTGTGTAGGACTCTGAGTCGCTTCTGGATGAAAAGTGTTTAAAGAAGCAGGTTTATGTTTAATTTACACCTGCAGGACAAGCTGCACCTGAGCACTCAGACCACCTGATCATGTGGTGGAAAGCTGAGCATTTCCTGCAGTTCTGATCCGGTTTACAGCAGCAGAAGTGTCGACACACTGGCTATTTTCAGAGTCAACAATCAAATGACTGTTGCTGATGCTGAGAGAACTACAAGCAGGTTCTCGGCTCCGTCCTCTGAATCTCTTTTTATCCACGAATGAGCAGGAAACGACGTTAAATAATGAAACTACATTCATTCTGTTCGATTGAAGCTTCAACAATCAGAGTTTAAAAAACGATTTGTGAAACAATCAAACGGTTTCAAACGTTTTTCCAATTGAAACCATTAATTAAATCTCAGAAGCTGATATCGGGTTTTATTTTCTGTTTGCAAAAGCAGGAGAATAATTTCCTGATAACAGGATGGACATTCTCTGATCTGGAATCAGATCCAGAGACCTGATCACAAACCGATCAATGACTGGATCAATCATCAAGGATAAAACAACTATCCATTTTAAGACTTTTATTTTAGTTAAATAGATTTTTCTAAGGAAATCAGAACGATTGATGATTGATTAGTCTAAAAAAAAAAAAAAAAAATCAATAAAAGAATTAATTGTAGCTTCACACTGAAGCTTCAATCTAAACAATCAGAAAACCAACGAGACTTTAAGGGAATTCAGAGCTGATCTACACTCCGGTGATTCCTGTGAAAGCACATAGTGTCGGATCAATCGATCGATCAGTAGATCAATCAGGAGACCTCAGGTAGTCACAATCAGAGGTGTGAGGAGGCAGCGGGTCGACATTCTAACTGTGATGAGCGAATAACAACAAATCAAACATATGGAAGCTCAGAGGTGCCAAAAACAGAGCTGCAGTTCCTCAGCTCCATCAGGGGGCGCTGTGGCGTCATGCTGCGGTAAAATTACACGTCATGTTCTTCTGTTTGTGGCACCAACAGGCTCCCGTAACTATAACTCAATAAAATCTAAACAAAACTGTGAAACAAATCAAAACTCTGAAGTTACAACAAAATAAAAACTGAAATGTTGATGGTTACATTCCAGGTGTGACAGTGGAGAAGCTCCTCCCACAGCTCCACCCTGCAGTACAGTCAGTGTTAACGGGAGGAGACAAACAAAACTCAACAGGGGACTCTACAACCAGTCAGTCACCTGACTGAATCACAAACATCACAGGAAACTAGAAGACGTTTCAAAATTAAAGTCTGACCTTTGACAGGTCGAGCGTCGTACTCACAACCTCAGACAGGATGTGAGAGGCACAGAGAGCCCGAGTGTGCACACGTGTGTGGGTTCATCCAAGTGTCTTATCTAAATGTTTCAAAATAAAAGCCTCTAATTGAAGAAGCAAAATGTGAACTTTTTTGTGAGGCAGATGGATTTGAACACAGATCCATAACCTGAGCGTCATGTGCTTCAGAACATGGGCTGTTCCACTTCTGATGTCAGACACACGTATGAAGCAGAATCCATCAGACAATCATGTGATTCGTCTACAAATTATTTTATATAAAAACACTGAAAAAACTGATGATGGTTTCTTACTGACCCACTTACTGCATGATCACATGATCAACACTGTTTGCTTTTATAAGCTCAGTTCCTGTGAAGTTCTCATCAGGAACAGTTCTGTAGGAGAACGTGGGTTCCTGATAAATTTCTTTTGCACTGATGTCTAATAATCTGAAGGAACGTTTAAAAGGGGTAAAATCTTGTCAGGATATTGTTTTCTTCATCACGTGAATGAAAAACTTCAGATCTGAACAGCTGATTCAGACTGAGAGCGATCAAACTGGCTTTACTCTAAAAACACTGAACTGTCCCTTTAAATCAGATTTAAGGGCTGATTCACATGCTGCAGAGGAGAGTCGCGCCTGTTTAACACTCAGAAAACATTAATCTGATACTGATGAAGACATGCTGGAATACCTGACCACCGGCAGCACCTGAGCACCTGCGAGCCGCTCTCATCAAAAGTCATTTCATCTGATTTATTTTCTAAATGTCTGTAAAAACAAAAACAAAAAGGTCAAACAGATAAACATCTTCCATGTGTTTGTAGTTTACTGATCAGCTGATCCACGTCAGAACAGACCAGTCCAGCACACACACTTGAGTCAGGCAGCGAGCTCGGCAGCATTCGGTAAGGCATGGCTATTTCCTGGATGGGAGGGGCCTGTTTAATGATTGCCTTGGACACGGACTGGTATCAGTCGAGCAGCGTGCCTTGCTCCTGGGCTCGAGTCAGACTGTCTTTGCGGTGCAGATGGTGCACACCCATCCTCTTCGGGCTCTTCAGCGGTCGATGCGAGGTGGTGGTGGTACCGAGGGCACAGTCAAATTCCAGGAGGCGGGACGAGATGACAGGCAGGTCACTGGGCAGGACGTCTCTCTCTTCAGCTGAGCTGTCGTCCTCTTCCTCCTTCCTGTGGGCATCCGCTTGGCCAGTTGCCATGGTGACGACCCGCTTGGCACTGTTGCCATCATCATTGAGGTTCATCAGCAGCTGCTCGCCCTCCTCAGCGCCATGACGGCCAACAAAGTGGCCTTTCCGGCCAGGTCGCGGTTCTGTGTCTGTGTCCGTGTCCAAACTGGAACCACGACTCGGTGTCCAGCTACGCGCAGATGATCCTTCCTCGCCATCTGAGTATGCAGCTCTGTGGCGGTCCGAGGAGGCAGAGGCTCCACCTCCTGGTGTTTGTCTCCTCATCTGCAACTCCTGCGCCGTCTGGCTGCTGAACGACGTGCGATGCATCAGAGAAGAGTCGCAGGATGGAGCCATCTTCTCCACAAACATACGCTGCCAATTAGCAAGTAAGTCCTCTTCAGAGCTGCCGGAGCTTGCAAGGACGCTCAGCGCCTGGAGGAGACATTAATGAGTTCATCTCACACAAATACACCTGAGACCTGCAGGTGTCACATCTCTGCCAAAAATCTCAAGGACATGCATAACGGTTTTTGTTACCTGTGGTGGGCTGCTGAACGGGCTGGACTGACTGGACAGCGGCTCAATAGTGACATCTCGCTGTGATGGTGGTGTGCGCTGGGTGGCTCCACCCCCGCCACCAGAGGAAGATGATGGGGTGGGACTCCCAGGAACCAGACGCTCGTCATCGTTCTGCACAAGGCTCAGAGAGATGGCCTGCCGGGTGGCGTAGGTGCAGTTGGGCAGTGGTGAGTTTTTAGGGATCTTCACTTTGTCATCAGACGAGAACTCAATGACCTTTCGTCCGGGGTAGAGCGGATGGGGGACTGGTGGCGCTGGGTACGGGTTCAGCTTCTCAAAGGATTGCGCTCCTACCACTTCCTCGTCAAGGCTACTCTGACAGGAACCGTTTGGTTGCACCACATCCTGAGCGGCCCCGTTGTCCCGCGCCTCGGTGCCTGTCATGTCCACATGTACGAAAACGTCCTCTGCAACAGGTCGGCCACAGCTGCTGGACTGGGCAGAGTTCAGAACCAGAGGCTCAGGTTTCTCCAGGACACGGGCAATGACTGACGTTGGAACCACATCAGCAGGGGTCAAGCTGAGTGTGTCTGGATCCTGAGCATTGGGGGCGAGGCCTCGTTCTGGGAGGTTACTCTTCATGTGTTTGTTCAGCATGTCCTGCAGCTCCGAGGGCAGCTGCAGCGAGACAGACAGACAGATGGACAGAATCCATCACGTTAACACACTGATGAGCACTTTAATGTTACTGATCTCAAGTGTGAAAAGGTTTTACACCTTCACGTCACACACTGCATTAATATGTTTCCAGGAACGTGAAACTCCTCGAACATTTTGACACACACACAGCCCTGTAGGGGACCGACGCAGCCGCCTCTCAGTAGAAAAACAAAACCACAAACAAAAACTTGTTTGTAATTCTCGTCACCTGCAGTCTCGGGTGAATTTACAGCATGTTGCCTTGGTAACCAGGTCATATCCATGCCACTAAAACAAGAGTTAGCTCTGCCAAATCTGAACTGATGTATTTTTCTGCATCTACGCTGAGACGTTATCCGACAGAAGAAGGTGAGTTGTGGGCGCACTGAAGGGTTAAAGGGCGGCAGGTAAGATAAAGGTGAGAACACTCTGATGGAAGACGATCAGAGCTCTGCAAACATCCTCTGATGATGTTTGTGTTTTTCCCTTCAGTGGTCTTTAGGTTTGTCTCATTTCCTCGGTCAGAATCTTGACTATAGTTTTGTTTTCACAGCTGATATTTGGCACCACGACTGTCTGGATAAAACCTTTTAACATCATTATATGTAAAATATATGTAGTGTTACGTAGTCTGTAATATTCTGCAATTTTCTTTAGTTTTGCATTTGATCCCATTAGGCGAGTTCTTTAATAAAAACAAGATGTTTTACTGAATATTATTTTGTTCATTTATAATTAAACACAAACAGGTACTTACATCAGCGAACTTGTGGTTCCTGAAATGCGACTTGTTGCATTTGAGCAGCTGAACGGCCAAGTTGCAGTCCTGTCTGTAGCGCTCCTGCACGCACACACACAATCTATCAGATGACCATCAGAAACATCTTGTTTTTGACATGTATGCACCACAGCATCAGGGAGCATCTTTGTGACTTCAGACAGAGCGCTCAGTGTAAATCATCACTTGAACCATGATCAGTAATCAACTGGACTTTCAGTGGCTCTTTAATCACGTGCACGCTCTTTAACAAGCCACTGAAGCGTAGAGGCTATAGGGCGGAGAGACAGTTGCCATGGCAACAACTCAGACAGGGAGCCTTTTCTAGACAGAGAAAAACGACAAATAGGCAGTTTATTAACAAAAGGTTCTCAACTGAATTTGGACCAATGAAGAATCCCAGATCAGCTCCTCCAGGAGCCTGACAGACAGAACTCAGGGCTCACATTCTCCCCATATTGTAAAATCCTGTCAGAAGGGAGACAGTGGTTTCCAATACTAAAAACCCAGTGGAACCAGAACCATGGTTCCATTTAACACCATGTGTAAATTAACCCAGGTGTGAGACTGGTTCTCAAAAGATTTCAACCATCCGGAACCGAGCAGCTTCACAATTTCTCTAATCTGGATGACTGGAGGTGGGGGACATTAGTTACAAAACCAAACTGGACCAGAACCTGATGTCAGATTGAGTCCTGGTCCAGGGCAGCTGAGAAGAGCATCATAAAAACCTGAGGGTTTTTCCAAGTTTTTTCTAAGGAACCGGTGACCTCTCACTGGACACTGGAGCCTATAGACAAGAAACTGGAGCTTTCATAGGCCCAGTGAGCTGTCAATCAAAAGCTGACTACATTTTAAAAAAATCACTCTATGGGAACATTCCCATGAAAGACTGAACTTAGAGCTTCTGAGTGTGGTAAAGGCTAATGTTCTCACGTTCAGCTCCTCCAGACGGTCAATGGTGTTTTTGGCGTCCAACAGTTTGTTCGTGAGCTCCACAATCTCCTGGTCCATCGTCTTTTTATCCCTCTCCACCTTCCGTAACTGTAGGTGGGATAAAAACATCATGTTAAAGCCTCAGAAACCTGAGCTGACACAAGGCATGTCTTTGGTGGAAACGTACATTCAGATCATGTGGGAATAAGCTTAAAATCCCTCATTAGAACAGGAAATTTAGCATTTAACCTCAACTGTACCGATTTCCCAGATCATTTGAATGCTGCGTTAGCTAGCAGCAATGCAAAGGTGCATTATGGGAAGCAGAGGAGCTGCAGCTACAGGAAGATCGATCAGATCCAACGAGATCTTGATCAAAGCATCAAAGCTGAAAACTATTCAATAATCGGTTCCTGCCAGAGCTAGCATGACATTACGGTTAGCATGCTCGTCGTCAGATCAGGACGCCCCAACACAGCTGATAACGCATGGCACTGTAAGTCTGTGATGCAACATCTGTTTAAACCATCATCTGGATCAAATTACTTTGATTCATCACAGAATCATTAGCAAAGATGGCAGAATAGTGGGCGGAGCCATGGGACTTAACCAATCAGAGAAAACGTCTTAAAGACCCAGTCCGATCATCTTTTGAGCTATTTTAAAGTGTCTCAGTGGTTTTTAAATTATGATTAAGGTGTTTTTACACAAAATCACAAAACCTGTGCCGTTTTCTAGGAAGTAGTTTCTGTATAGCGGCATAGCTCGTTAGCAATTTGCCTCTGTGCTGTGGGCAAAATCATTTGAGTGGAAGATCCCCTCCGCCCCTACCCATTGCTGGGAGCTCTCTGTTTACGCTAGCAGGAGCTTGTGGCCACGCCCCTTGGGTTTTCTACATCATAAATACAGTCTCTTAGACTGTATTTTTGCGTCTGCTAATGATTCACAGCAATTTAAACGTAGAAATACTCAAATGCAATTTTGAGCTTAATTTTCTTAAGATATGTCCTCTAGCTCCAAGAACATGTTAAAAATCATGTTTGTGTTGTTATCGGAGTAGGTCTTTAAGCATTTATTCTTCTTGTCTAAACATTTCTACTTGGAACGTTCAGATTTAGCGTTAAATCATTTATTCTCTAATCCAGCAGAGATTTATCGTGGAAACAGAAACATAATGTTACTTTGAGACTAAGTCTGAGTTCAAATTCACAGCTCTGTCATAGATCTGAAGATATCCAAACAAAAATGGAGTTTACATTGTTAATCTGACCATTTTCTGCACAGCGAGTGAAATGCTAATTTCTCCTGAACCCTGTGGTTCAGTTAACAGCAGAACCGAGTCCTGATCAGTCAGACGAGCAATACAACAGCTGTTGGTTCGTGTCTGTAACTTGAATCGTTTAATCTACAGGAGCAGAAAGTGAAACTGCCGGATGAGACTGTCGGTTTGAGCATCAGGTTCGATCAGCAGCAGCCAATAGAGTCATTGTTTGGTCAAACTATGACCCAGTTGCAAAGAAAAATACAAAAAAAAAAAAAAAAAAATCTGACAAAATGTGACAGAATATTCTGAAGTCAGAACTGAGATTTAAAGTGTCTCTGACATGTGATTTATGTTATTTTACTACTTCATATCAATTTGAGCCCCGTGAACACTTTCCACATAAACCAGGAGGCTCAGATTAGTAATAAAGTATAAAATATTTAGATTTATGGAATATTGCTGCACAATTTTGAGGAAGGTGCATTTACCAGAAGTGATAAAACACAGGAAGATGTAAACAAAGTGATTCACTATGACAGAAACTAGAGAATTAGATCAAGAATCTGTTGGAGTGTTTTTCTCTTTCTGAATAAGAAATCAACTCAGAAGAGACGATGTGAAGAGAACCAGGTTTGATGCTCGCAGCTGAATATTTGAGCTGAAATCGGTTCCACAATCAAACACAGTCAGTCTCAGTGTCATTGTGGATGTAAAACTAATGTTACAGATAAACAGTCAGATCAGAGCAGGAGGAGATAAAAGAGACCAAAATCCACCAAGAAATCTGTCATGGAGTTACTGATGTCTGCTTCTGATGTGAGCGACTCTGGTGGAACAGAGAGTTTCTCTAATTATCTGAGTTTTTACCAGCTGTAATTATTATGACCAAGTCAAATTGTAGGTGCGCCAGTGTGGCCTGTGTGTGGTGACAGCTGTATAAAATAACTCCCTCACAACAGCAGCTGGTTTCACAAAGATCCTGTTGATCTGCAGCTCATTTCAAACTCCAGTCCCTTTTTATTTAGAACATTCATGTTTCTCAGATCAGAACTGAGTGTTGAGAGAGAGACATTCAGAGAAGAGGATTCCCACGTGGTTCTTTCTGCATATTGCTGCTTTTTTCTGTGCAGTTTTGGATTACAGTTTGTGTTGTTGATAGAAATATTTAATGTTTAACTCGTGTCTCTGCTGAGTGAAAATGACTCGATCTGCACAGATGAATCTTTCCATGGATCAAACTCCAACCCACTGAGTCAGAACATCATCAAGTCTTTTATTTCTGTGTGAGTGATGTCATCATTCTCTGGTCTGATTTAGGGAAATACATTAATGAAGCAGTGTTGCTACAACCAGCTGATATACAGAGTTTCACTGTTTTATCAATGAAAACACAAATTCACAAATGCTTTTCAATGTCCACGTAAGATGGAAACAATGAGCAGCTTCCTGCATTTCATCACTTCCTGTTTCAAATTAAGACTGAAGCTCATAAAAACCATTTATATGTGCCAAACACACAAATCTGCACCATGTTTCATTAAATAGTTATAATGTTTCCAGACCTGAGCGAGTCAGAGACACTTTAAGGTTCAAATGGTGACTAGAGACCTGCTGTTCAAACTCAGACAGAAAACAGAAGAGGAAGAGGATGGAGAGATGACAGTGAATGAAACGCAACTGCATGAACCCATGTCTGACTGACGGCAGCCTGATGAAGATGGTGATGAAGATGATCCATCAGAGAGCAGCATGAGAAAAGAAAGAAGAGATGAAGAAGACAATCAGACAAACAGGAAGTTGAGGGTCTGAACACGAATCAGTTTAATTCTGGATTCTACTGGTTTGTACAAGAAGAGGAAGATCAGAGGAACCTGATGTCGTCTGGGTCGGGTCCAGATTTTAACCACAGAGCTGAAAAATGCATCAGCAGTTACAGACATGAAAACTGTTTTATTCAAACACAACGTGTATTATTTGAATTTTCATCAGATACGAGAACAAAGAACATTTTCTAACACCGGTTTTAAGACTTTAAAATAAATTCAAGCTGGTTTTTTATTGATTCTGGTTCTGTCTGTTTCATTCGGGTCCACGAGTGTTCCTGAAGACCAGTTCATGAATACAAACCTAGAACCTTCATTGTAACACCGACAGTGTGGAGGATAACAACATGTAGTGGTTTTTAAACAGGTTTGAAATCACAAACATCCTTATCTTCAGTTAAATGTCAGACTGTCGTGTAGAAGGTCAGACGAGAAAAACTTTAATGGGTCACGACAAAAAACAGTTTTTGTTTTTTTTTTTTTTTAAATCTGCAGCTGATTCTTGTTAATTATCCAAAAGCTTCAGACACTTAAAACACTTATTGATTAATGAGGCTTCCTCTTTAAAGCACAACATGATATTAGGTCTGACAATTGCCATGGCAACAAGGTCACCATCTCCATGATGTCAACTTCCTGTTCAGTTCTCTGACCTCACTCTGTTGCCCATGGCAACCCTCCCGTCAGTCAGGAGTTTTTCCCAGGTAATCAATATGCAGCGTCACTGTGATCAATGAGCTCAGCTCACACTGGATCTATTAATCAATGAGGTCAGGCGCTCGGCCAGGGGACCAATCAGGAGCTCTGCTGAACAGCTGTCAGCACGCAAGAGGCAGACGGAGATTCATCATGTGATCGATCAGCCCCATTGAGGCACGTGTAAACGCAGTTTATAATTGATCGCACACTAAACATCATGAATCAGCAGCAGGAAGTGAAGAAGAACTTTACCAGAGCGTGGAGCTTCTCCTCCAAGTCCTGGTTCGCTCGCTGCGACGCAGTGTAGCTGTTCTGGAGTCTGTACAGAGAGAGAGAGTCAAACTGAGTCACATGGCAGAGTCAGACAGGTCAAATCCCAAATACTCAGATCACAGCTGTTATTAACATTAACTGATTTTTGGTGATGTCACAACCATCACAGGAAGGTACTGATCTGGATCATCCAACTTCACACCTGCGAAATTTGTCTCTCATTTTGTCCAGGTCCTCTCTGGTCCTGCTGAGCTCCGCCTCCATGTAGTGGCGACTGCCTTCAAACTCTGCCTCCATGGCCTCCATCTTGTGGGTGGAAAGTGAGAGGCGGCGCCGCAAGTCCTCATTCTGTTGCTGGAGGATTCTGGAACAAGGAAAGACAGGAAGTGATTTTGTGGTTTTAAACAACATTCAAACAGCAAGTAGATGCTGAATGCAAAGAAAATAAGTCCCAGCAGACTCACCTGATCCTGTCAGAGTCTGACAGAGCCTCCTGAAACAGTCAGAGCACAACAGGTCATGTTACACATGTTCCAAGTCTTAAAACACTAACTGATCAGCAGCATCAGGTAAGAAACAAAACAGCCAGAAAAATAAGTGACTGTTTGATCACTCAACAGAAATAAAATGTCATTCATGGAAAACAGGAACAAACAAGAGGAGACAGATAAACAACCAGCATGTGACCTGCAGAGACGTTCTAAAGAATCAGAGGTGGTTCTTTTCACTGATCTATAAATCTGATCATGTTTGAACATTCTGATGTGTTTAGAACACACAGAATGTGTGACAGACTAGACTGTCAACTGCTGGAGGGGGAACCACCCATAAAAAACTAAATATGTATCATATCATATCATTTACAGTAGTCTAGTCAACCTGGATCCCTTTTGTTGTGCTGACTAGAATTTAATAGAAATAATAAATGCAGAATAAACAAAAACCATGTCACCTGTAATTTCCCATTTAATTTACCCTAAACGTGTCCTGTAACAAGGGGGAGGGGCATTAATTTGCAGCGTGCAGGCAGCTAAGGGTGCTAGAGCCGATTCTGCTGACAGACAACCTGCCGGTTTCTTACGGGTGAAGAACTTTTCCAGGACGTCACGTCACTCATTCATAAAGCTTCATTCTATTCAGCAACGTGCTTCCTGTCTGTCTCGCCGGTTGAGTCGACATATCGAACACGACCGTCATCTTTCAGCATCCAGTCACATAACTACAGAGTGATGACATCAATGACTGGACTACTGAGAGCAGAGCAGCCAATCACAAACCTCCATCCTTTATTTATTTATTTATTTAAATTAGTTCTGAAGTGACCTGGCCTTGGCACTGGTGCATTGTGGGTATTTCTCTGTAAAAATCAACATTTTTGCTAAAAATCTCATCTCCAAGTGACAGACAAGTTAAACAAAATAAAACAATCAATACACTGATTCAAATCAATGAAAATGGTGGTAAAAGCATGAAAACTTGAACCAGAATTAAATGAAACAGAAAAATAATTTTCCTCCATTCCTCTGAATTTTTCACATTCTGGGTTTTTTATTTTTATAAACAATAAGTAACAGAAATAAAATTGAGATGTAATGAGTATTTAGCAGCAGGTGGATCCACCTGTCTGAAGGAAGAGCTCAGGTGTGTAACATCTCTGAAACAGCAGGTGAAACGACAACAGGAAGGTGGGGTGGGCGGGGTTGACATGTTTGCACTTTGACCTACCTTGACGTGGGACAGAAGTGACAAATTAGAAAGAGGACGTCTGTGTCTCTGAGGCCATTTGGTCTCCTGAGCATCCTGCTTTATTCTGACTGTCCCCTTCTCATTAGGCCCCACCCCCTGTTTGACACTTGCTCCACAGTTCTGTGGGGAATCGTAACAGCTGTCAGGGTGTCGCAGTGATGCCACCCAGCCATCCCAGCGCTGAGTCCGATCAGCAGACTCCCCCTGCTGGTTTTTCCGGACACAGTGGCGGCGGCTTTCTTGGTACTTGGGAGACGACCTGCCAAGCAGCGAGAGATGGGCGGGACTTAGAACCCGATCGGTTATCTCATCCAGAAAGTTGGAGAATCGTATCTTCTCCTCTATAACCTGCATCTTCCAGTTCCAGGTGTTCCTGTTGGGGGAGGGCGGAGCCAGTGACTGTGGAGAGGTTGGTGCTCGTGCCTCCACCCCTGTAGGATGTTGAGCCAATGAGCGTGTTAGAACGCTGCGGGAGGCGCCGCTGTCAAGCGGTTCCTCTGACTTTGACTTCCTCAGACTAGTGTGTCCATGTTTCATACCTGGTGAGGCTCGCTGCTTCAGGATGCCCTTCAGGCGGGTGGTGTGGGTGGACATCTGTGTCCGCTGATACTGGTAGTTAGGCTGGTGGGTCAGAGAATGTTTCCCGGTGGAGGTGGACCCTCTGTGTGTTCCTCTGCTGCCAGAACTCCTCCTGTGACGGTAAAGACTTGGACTGTGGAGCTCAGATGCTGTGACACCCACCTCCAAGGTTCTGTTATCCCGAGTGGTTGGTGGGGCGGGGCTACTGAAAGAAGGTGGTGGTGGGATAGAAAGCTCCAAGCTTGATAGGCTGGAGATGTCCAACTCGCTGTCTGTGAGAGGGAGCGGTGAGGTTTGGACGCCATGATGTGACCCGTCACTATGCGGCTGCAGACAGCTGGTGTAGGCGGGGAGGCGGCTGCTGAGGCAGAGCGGCTGTGAAGGTTGAGCAGGTTTATTCAGGGTGAGTTTGTTTACCTGACTGATGTCGGGCTGCGGCGCAGGAGGTGGCAGAGCAGTGGGCAGGGTGTGGCGTGTCTCACGGTGCTGCGGCGGAGCCTTCCGGTACGGTTTTCTGGCCGGGGCGGCACTTGTCATAATTCCTGTCCTGTTCGGTCCGTCTGTCAGTCCTGCTGGGAGAATGACCAAAAGATGAGGTAGTTAAAAACAGATGGCTGGCCGCCACCTGCCTGCTCGCCACAATGCCTCAACCACAACTGGAGCTTGTCACAATGACAGAGACCCTCTGAGTGCAGATCGATGCTCAGTCAGTCCACATCACTATCAAATACAGCTGTGTGTGTGTGTGTGTGTGTGTGTGTGTGTGTGTGTGTCAGTGAGTGAGTGAGTTTGTGTCAGAGTGTCTGAGAGTGTGTGCGTGAGTGACAGAGTGTGCATGTGTGTGTCACCTTTGGGCCCCTCATTGATCCCTGTTTGTTTCCAGAANCAGGAAGTGCAGCTGCATTGATCTAAACCAGGATAACTTCACAGAGCTAATGCTGCTAACATGCTACCTGTCAGTCAAACTCTGGCAGATGTTTTTGTTAATGTGTGAGCAGGTGTGCACGTTCTGTGTGCACGTGTGTGTAGGGAGCCACTGCTGCAAACACTGTCACCTTTAGTTGTTAACCCCGTTTCCATCAGCAGACTCTGATTACATGATCTCAGGGACCTGCAAAAGGTCTGTTCTATAAACTGGTGCTTGATTATTCAGGTCTACATGTCAAACCCAGAACTTTCTGTAGTAAACAGGAAGTCGGTGCAGCTGGTAAAATAACAGGGTGAAAAGATTCTGTTATTAACGTTGCAGAGCAGCACAACAGAGAAACTCCATGAAGAATCTGATCAGGAGTTTGTCTCCATGTTTAACATTTAAAAGTTCAGATGATCAACAAACACTGCAGTTCTGTGCAAAAATCTTCAGCAATTCTGCATTTATTGGTAGACTTCCTGTTGGTGATAAGACTATTTTGTTTGGGTGTTTTATCCTCTGAGTGGACCAGTTTGTATCTGAGAGTGCTGTTGGGGTTAAAGGTCATGAGGATGTTGCATTTAGAGAAAGTTAATGACCCTCAGGAGGAAGGAGAGGGTGTTGACCTGTAAATCCGCCCATAAGCTGATATGGCACTTTTCCTTTAGAACTAAAACATCCTGAAGAAAGAAGTCCAGTTGCATTTTTTTCTACTCTGGTTTTACCAAGACCTGCATGGCTGAGAACCTTCACCCACAGACTGGATCAAGAGTTTTGTTCAGGACCAGACTACTACACAATCCTGTTTTGTGTCTTGCAGCTGCAGGAACCCGAGTCATATTCATCATGTTCTGCTCCATTTAACCTGACCACGTCACATGACCCCTCACTGGCTCTGAGAGCAGCATCGATCTCAGCGTAGCTCCATCTGTCTTTCCATCTTTGCGAGGACATCCACTGATGCAGAAACCTTTAAACCAAGCAGGAAGTCCAGCTGTTAAACCTGCAGCTGTCACACAGCTGACTTCCTGGTTCTGAACATAAATCTGTAAAACTAAAACTGACTCAGTTCTAACTGCCGGTTGACCAAGACGACCAGCTCTACAGATCTGACTTGTAGAGAAGTTGTTCCAGATTATTTTCAGGTGTTTGCATTTCCACAGATGTTGCATAGCGTGACATCATCAGGATACAGATGTTTTCAGTGGATTTACCTGAACTGTAAGTGTCTCCGGCCCAGACTTCATCCACAGAAATGATCAAATCTGGAACAAACAATCACAATTTCATTACATCTCACCTGGAATTGCAGATGTTAAATCTATTACTCTGTTAATGTCTGACGGTAAAACATGAAGCGTCACAATCTGTTTGAGAGCATCAAGCTGTAACATGAAGTGAGGCAGAGTCCTGATCAAACTCAATTACACTGGTACAAAATAAATGATGGAAAGCCAACATGCTGTGAACTGAGTCAGAACATCCTCGATGTCACAATCTAACAGCTGATCGCTTGACGCTGTCAGTAAGAGGATGCTGATTCAGATGAAGAACAAAAGATGGCTGAAGAAAAGAAAAAAGAAAGCCAAGGCCACACAGTCACTCATCCTGACCTCACGCTCTTCATCCTCTGTCAGTTTAGCTCCTCCTCCTCTATCTCTGAGCATGAGAGCTTCCTCACTTCTCTGATGACCTGAAACACAGAACAAACAGCTGTTTAGAAAAAGCTTTCAACCAACGAGATGAGCAGAGTGTATCTGACAGACTGCTGGAAACAAAGATCCAGTTTCAAACTGCCTCTTTGTCCGCAGCAACGACTTATCACACGTCTAAGAGCTGGATCAGAACTCAGAGACACATGATCAGAAGCTTTTTGGACAAAAAAGGTCTTTAAAAAAGGAAAAGTCAAGCCGCTTTCAGGAAAAAAAAAATCTTTGGTTTGTTCTGAGGACACATGTCCTTCCACTGAGGGGGGGGGGGGCTCTGTGGTATTATATCATGTGACCCATCTGAACATGACACCCAGACTGTAACACAAACCAGATACTCCTCCAACACACACCTGAGCAGGTAAACACACACACGTTGCGTGAGCGTGTGTGATTCACTGACTCAGACTGACGACAGATGGCGTCTCCCATTGAGCCGTAAATTCTTCTTCCACCTCATTAACCCTCCAAACTTGCAGTTCAACACTAGATGCTTGCTCCGCCCACCAGGCAGGAGCAGAAGCATCCCTCAATCAGAACCGGACCAAACCAGAACCTGGAGGTCAGTCTGATCCAGGTAGAATAACAGCGAGCAAGACAGAGTGAATCCACCACACTATGGAAGGTCTCCGCCTCACTTCCTGTCAGCATAGTCTCCTAGCAACAGGCCCATAAAACCCAGAAACCAGGCTGAAGGCACTAGTTTCAGTAAAAGTCTGGAACAAGAAACAAAACACCTCCATAAAAAACTAAATGATCAACTGCCTTTAATCTGTCACTACAACCCAAACCAGGTCCTTTAGGGGGACTCTGGAATCAGATCCAAGTCCAGCGCCAGCTGATCCAGGACCAGCAGAAATGCAAAATTCAGTGGCACCAAAAGATGAGTGTTCAAGTTCTACTTCAATGAACTGTTTTCTGCAGCTTTACTCAGATCAATAATCAATACACCAGTCCAGGTGTAGCTCCGCCCATCACCCAGTAACAGTTGGAGACAGGAACAAGTGGGTATAAAGGATGGAGCATTTATTTATTATACAGAACTTTACTGTCAAACATTTCAGACAAATTTTCTAACTTGCAGACTTTACTCCCTGTTTTGTGCAGGTCCTTCCTGTTTACAGCCAGTGAGAGGTTCTGGTGCCACGCCCCCAGAGCAGCAGCAGGTACAGAACCACCTGAGAGGAGCTGAGATCACACCTGATCAAACAGGTAACACTCAAACGAGTACACACACTCGACTCGAGGCTGACCTTTGACCTGATCATAAGCTTCAACACACACCGAGGAGTTTCCCATCATGCACTGCAGACACAGAAGCACCATGAGTCAGAAACGTGTCTCCTGCTTCCTGTGAACCCTGATAAACAATCCAGTCACATGACCAAAGTCCACATGTCTAACTGTTGGTTTGGGTTGAGATGCTGACAGTGATACTGAGAGACACAACAAACACTTCAGAACCAACCCGGTTCTGTCCAGAACTACAGAAGCTCAACACATCGACTGACTTCTATCACGTCTGTCAGATTAACTTCTGACAGCAACTGTTAGAAAAAGTTTGAAAGAAAAAAAAAAAAAAAAAAAAAAAAAAAAAAAAAAAAAAAAAAAAGTTTAAACAAAAACAGAAAAGATCATAAAAATTAAACAGGATAATGAGATCAAAATGACCCGCCTTTAGATTCTAACCCACCATCTGATTTCTGTGTCAGATTAATAAAACATTCATCAACATGTTATTAATTATTCTTCATTCTGTTTGTCTTTAGAAATCTGATCCAGAAATTAGTAAATGATCATTAGATGTCTGACTGGCAGAGGCCCAGTCACATGATCAAACTTTTATACCTGAAACTGATCTGAGGAGTTAGTGATCAGATAAAAGCACCTGAGCTGAAATGGGTAACACACACCTGTGAGTTTCCAGAGACATGACCATGTGTGATGTCACAGAGAAATTAAGCATCAGCTCAAAGAGACACAAGCCAAAATTAAACTCTGTCATGTTCCTCAGAGACCAAATCCAGGTATTAGTTTGTTCCAGATGGGATCAATAATCAAACAGCAAGGCTTATTGGTTTCAGATCAGCAGGTAACAACATGTATGTTTGACTGAAAGACAGAAACTGAATCTCTAACCCAACCTTTAAGATAAGGGGCCCCTAGACCTGCAGGTTTAGCCATCACCTTACCCTACAGATCAGGTTGCCCCTGGGATCAGGTCCTCTGGAATAAGGGGCCCCTGCAAGTCACCCAGGCCTCTGATTGGCTGTTCAGAGTGCAGGTGTGTCTGCTTCAGTGACCACTGCGAGTGTTTTTCCATTCAGCTGTCTGTCAGGCGCAGTCACGCTGCAGCCCTCAGTTCTGTCTGCCAGGATCTCAAAGGGGGTTACAAACACGACAAACACAGCAGGGTTCCGTCCGAGGTACAGCGGGTCGAACCCTCCCCGAACACAGCCCAGACACAGCTGACCAACATACCATTAAACTGAGACAAACCGGATCCGAATCCCCGCTGGTCTGACCGTGGCCCAGTTCCCCGCAATAACAAGCTGCAGCCGCCTGCCACATACAGACACCAACACCGAACACACCAACACATCCGAACCGCCAGCTTCAGTACACCTCACCCGGAGCGACCCAAAGACCGCTGGGAGCTTACCTGAGAGGCGGTGATCGCGGCGCGGCCCGGAGGTTCACCGAGCAGGACCGGAGAAACTTCAGCCGGAGCTCCGCGCTGCACCCCAGTCGGGGCGGACACAGAGGGGTTCCGAACCGATCCAAGGCCTATGGGAAGCGTTGGATCCAGCAATGCGGGCAGGAGAACCAGGCAGTAAGGCGGAAGAGTCACCGGAGAGCGGAGGTCGAAGCAGCCGCTGAGGAGTTCCGTTAGACGGGAGGGAATCCGCTCAAAGCCGCTCGGTGAAAAGTTGATCCGCTGCTCCACTCAGCTGTGGCCATCTTTACCCGCGGGGCATGACGGGTAATCCTCAGGAATCCCGGCCCGCCTTTAAATCCGCCTCACGTTCTGCGTGGTGACGTCACAAACGTGCAGATTCGTTTGAAATTCTTTATAAACGCACTAATTACAAACACGTAGGGACATTTATAAGCACCTATATACTATTTGATTTCTGTGCTTCATGTATGTGATATGGATATTACATGATTCAAGATGACCCCCCCCCTTCACACTCCACTGGGAGGGAACTTCAGACAGACCCAGAACCCACTGGAGGATCATTACCTCCCTTATCCTGGATCTCCTTGAGATCCCCAGGAGGAGCTGGAGAGGGATGTCCAGGTTTCCCCCCTAAACCTGTTGCCCCCGCAGACCCAACCTTCAATAAGCAGAATAAAATGTTTGAACTCTTACAAACTCAAATATTTGTGCCTTGAACTTGATTTGGGGAGGTAGGGTTGTGTGCATGGGGGGTGGGGGTTCATCACTTGAACACTTTTTCATTCATCATAAATGCTGTACTATCAGAACACTGACAACATTTAAACATTTAAACGACAGTCTTTCTAAAACACAAAGTTTGTCAATTTGATAAACAAGAGATCTCACATTCCTCAGTAGCTACTGATGGAAGAAGGTTTAAACTTTCTCTCTCTTCACGTTGCTCCTGCTCGGCATCCACAGCTTCTTCTCATCAGGGATTTTGGGTCTCAGTCTGAGTTTTATTTGAGTCATAGAAATGTCCATTAGCTGCTCTTTCTTGCAAGTAATTCTCTCATTTTCATGATCATCATAACAAGTGGCAAAAAAGTGACAAATTAAGCAAAAAAATAAATCCTTCAATCAGCACGGAATCCAAATCAGAATAAAAAAAAAACAATATTTACACAAGAAAAATAAGCAAGAAACATTCAAAAAGATAAAAACTGCTTACAACATCACAGACCTGCTCCAACAAGCTGCCACCATGTGTAGCGCTGTTCTACAAATAAACAAGTAAACAAACCTAGAGAGTGTGAAGTTCTCAGACTGGTGGGAAACAGAAGTTCTGGATCTGAGACTTCTGCTCTCATGTGAAATGATGGCTGAAAACTCTTTCATCTCCTCAGAGATTTAAACATCAGATGATGAAAGCTGCTGGACACCTGTGAGACTTGTGGCAGGTGTACAGGTGTATTTCTGGGAATCATCCCTCCTCCTCAGTTTGTCCTGTCTGCAGCTGAGGACAGTTTCTGTCTCGTTACACACCAGAAGACGTGACACTAACAAGCGTACAACTGGAAGAGAAAACTGTCAATAAATTAACTAGATGCAGTTGCTAGGCAACCACAGTATCAGCTGTTGGTTTGTTCATGCTGTCATGTTTTTTGTTTTACTGGTTGCCTTTTATACATTCGTGGCAGGTTTTATGTTTTTAATTCACATTTAGGGAGATTTTATTGTTACAGATAATAGAAATAATATTTTTTTTACCCTTTAAAAGAAGAAGAAACGCAGGGTTACTTTAGGGAATAATAAAGTCTGATTGAACTGAGTTTGAATTTAACTTTACACACGTCATTTTAATGTTTCTTCTTTTTTTCTGAGTTGTCTTTGTTCAGTTTTGTCCTCCATCAGATGGTTTGACAGTAAAAACTTCAGTGTGTCTGAAGACAGAACTGAGGGATTCTATAGCGCAGCTGTCCGTGGTGATGTGCAGTTTCATCATGCTGTTGTCTTTTTGTCTGAGCTGCAGCGTCCCAGTTTCTCCTGCAGGATCATTAAACTTTCATCCCCTCTGATGTCTCTCAGGAAACAGCGTCACATTGTGAAGAAGACAAGACGTTTCTCCGAGGAGGATTTATCTCTGTCACAGAAAGTCTTCACTTCCTGAGCTGAATCCAAACGACTTACACCAAACTGGAAACATCCTGCTAGAATCTGCACAGTTTCATGTTCTCACAAAGCAAAAACATCCCCACAAATTCAAAATGTGCTCAAAGAAAAACTAAAAAATTCTTCCTTAATCAAAATCTGCAGAAACATTCTCAACACAAAGAAATTCCTCTGCAGAACACAAATGTCCTCTTAAATTACAAACGTAACCTCAAACCAAATGAAACCAAAATAATGAGATGGTTTGGAAAGGATTAATTAAAACAGCAAAATGTGAATATGAAGTGAAGAACAATGATTTGTTCACTCAGGAGCTCAGTCTCCGTACTCTGCCTGTCGTTTCTGAGTCTCATCAAGGTATTTGAACTGCTCTGACACATCACCTGAGGCAAATTTGCCAATGGGGTCCTCAAACCCCTCCACTGCATGTGATCCAGTGGGGCCGCCACATACCCAAAACATGACATCCTTTGTGGTGCCATTATATTTTATACTCTGCATTATAAAAAGTCTGAACTGAAAATACATCATTACAGCATCGTCACACAATTTTTTTCTGAATTAAGAACCATTTAACATGTTCGAACATGACATACATTTTTACATTGGGACTTTATTTTCTTGTCTTTTCTCTGTTTTCTGAAAGTTTGAGGGTTCTTTGATGAAAACATTATGTTGTTTACACCTGTCAACGCTATTTGCAACCTGTACACCTGATTCATGCCCCTCCCCTCCATAGAACACATCATTTCAGAACACATTTAGTGTCAGGTGAATTAAATGGGAAATTACAGGTGTTGTTGTTGTTTATTATTTTCTGTATTTATTGTTTCTGTTATATTCCAGTCAGCACAATGAAAGGGTGCCAGGTTGACCAGTAAAGTGTATATATATATGATACATTATAATTTTTATGGACTTGCAGTGGCGCCCCTTCCAGCAGGTGGTGTATATGTATAAATAAACCCTTGTATATACTTAAAGTACCGCAGTGATTCTGTTTCTTCAGTGTGAGTTTTTAACAAAGCTGAGATCCGTTAGCATAAACTTGAGCTAACGTCTTCTTCTTTTGCTTTCAGCTGTTAATAAACCTACTAACCCTCCTCTGTACATGTCCAAAACATCTAACATGTGTCGTCCCTCTGATGGACTCATTCCTGACCCTGTCCATCCTCGTTACTCCCATAGAACCTCAACATGTTCATTTCTCTAGCTGTGTCTCCTGTCCCTTCCTCAGTAGTACTGTCTCCAAACCAGACAACATGGCTGCTCTCACCACTGTCTTGTCCACCTGTCCTTTCATTCTTGCTGAGACTATGTTGTCCCACATCACTCCTGGTACTTTCCTCCACCTGTTCCAACCTGCTTGAACGTGTTTGTTCACCTCTTTTCCACACTGTTGAAATCATCCACCTTCTGTATCTCTGCTCTGTAGTCTCACTGTCCCACTTGTGTCCCTCTCATTCACACACATGAACTCTGTCTTGCTGCAGCTAACCTTCAACCCTCTTCTTTCTAGAGGACCTCCAGATGTTCCTCAAGGCTGATCCTTGATTCAGTCACACCTACATCACATCTCACCACCTTACAGCTGTCATACATGTCCTGCACCACTTTAACATACCAGTGGTGTTCTGGGTTCTGGGGCACTCTGCTCTCTTGCAGACGTCCCCTCTGTGTTGGACCTGTGGCTGTCTTCTGTCCATGTGGGTGGTTGCCGGTCTGTTTGGGGCTGCTGCTCTCGCTGGTGCTCAGACCCAGTCCACTCTGCTACCCATGGGGACAGACTGGTGGTTGGTTAAAACACACACTCACATGCACGAGCAAACAAACCTTTGTGTATAACTGAATATTGTTGTAGTTTTAATGTAATATACTTCTGATCATAATTAACATCAGCAAATTGGACCGTTTGGGTTTGTGTTAGTTTTATCTGTTTTTGTTGTCTCTATGTTTGACACTGTATTGGAATTGAGGTTGTAGAAAGTAGAAATGTATTTATAATGTAAAAATGTTGTTAAATTGTCTCCAATATGTAGATATGTCTTAACTTTTTACAAACATGTTCAAGTTCTGATGAATAAAAACATATGCCAAACAGAACAATGTCTCCACGATGTAAAACAGTCTCTATAATAATTATGTTGCTCAGTACCGTTTACACAGTTCTTCCTGTTGCTGCTAAACTTTAAATGTAAATAATAACAAACATCATATTAGAGTGTTCGTGTTGCCATCAGCTGGTGTGAACTGATGATCTGGAGGAAAGAAACAAGACGAGCTCTATCAGATCACATGACGACACACACACACACAGACAGCAGCTGCTGCACAGATTATCATGTCCCTGCTGGGCAGAAAGACGAAGACAATGTCCAGCTGCTTCACAACAATGCAGAGCCCCCTCTGTCCTCTGATATGACAGCTATGGGAAGAATGGAGAACACTGAGAGGTTTGAGTGTCTGCAGCTGCTGGTGTCTCTCTGACCTGGCTGAGGAGGATGAAAGGTGTGGCGTGTGGACTTGAATAAGTCCTACAGTTCAGAGGACAGTCCTGCTCCTGCACTCTGATCCTCTATAATTAGCTTTTATTTGCAACAGGATTACAATGAACTACAGCAGCTGATTGACTTACAAAGTCAGTCAAAATCAAGTTTATTGTCAATTCTTCTTTACATAAACGTAAAACAAGAAAGGTGTCAATAAAGTGCACAGCAGCTATAAGTATGTTGTTTTAAATATACAGTAAAGTGCAAAAGTTTTAAGCAGGTATGACAAAATGCTGCATAATAAGAAGGATTTAACAAGTATACATTTTAATTGTTCATTTTATGTGCTGTGAACAACAGTTACAGTGCTGGTTGCACAATGTCCAGGAAGTTCTGGGCTCCAGCTGTTCTGATGAGACAAACATGTAAATATTTCTGTAGTTCTGTTTTAGCAGGATGTTGTTGGTTAACCGAAAAGCTGTAGAGTGAAACAATCATATAGATTTATCCTTCATACAGACCTGAACTCAACATCATTAATTATATTGGAAGAGACAGAAGGTTTGTGACTGAGATCCTGAAACCAGCTGCACGTGAAGAACTGATGCTGTTTTAAAGTTACAGCTGATCACACTGAATATTGATTTCATTTAGATTTTTTCCACTGCCGAAAACTTTTGCACCGTGCTGTATAAATATAGATATATTGCAGTAATGCAGAAATCCTCGTGCTGTAAAACGTTTAGTTTGAAGGAGGCAGGAAACAATTGGGCAAGGAACAAGGGTGTATGCCAGGGAACAACAGAGAGGAGAGATGGAGAGAGGGAAGGAAGTGAAGAAAAAGAAGAATGTGAGGCCGATTCTCCTGTTTAAACTTGGCTCTGACTGCATATAGGGTTTACACATGCATGTGTGGTGGAAGGGGGTGGGGGTTGGATGTTCAGCTGCTGTGGTGAGGGAGGGGTCAAGGCTGCCTTCCCTCCATTCTTATAGCTGGATAAACAGAGCAGCATTGTGAGCCAGGTGGTCTGAGATGCTCTCAGTTTAAAGCTCAGAGGAATCTCCCAGCTGCTCAGACTACATTTCATTCAGCAGGTTAGACCCTCATCAACCCCTCAACACCCCCACAATACCTACAATCCCCTCCATCCTCTCTACGCAACTCCAACGTCCTCCAACAGTCAGATTTAGACTATGAAAGTCAGCACAGGAAGATCGAGTTACAGCTGACGTGAGGATGTCTAACACACAGCAAGAGACCATCCATCCATCCATCCACCCACCCACCCATCCATCCATCCATCCATCCATCCATCCATCCATCCATCCATCCATCCACCATTCGTCCGTCCGTCCGTCCGTCCATCCATCCATCCATCCATCCATCCATCCATCCCTCCATCCATCCATCCATCCATCCTGCATGCGTCCGTCCGTCCGTCCGTCCGTCCGTCCGTCCGTCCGTCCGTCCGTCCGTCCGTCCCTCCCTCCCTCCGTCCGTCCGTCCGTCCGTCCGTCCGTCCGTCCGTCCTTCCATCCATCCATCCATCCATCCTGCATGCGTCCGTCCGTCCGTCCGTCCGTCCGTCCGTCCGTCCGTCCGTCCGTCCGCCCACCCATCCATCCATCCATCCATCCATCCATCCATCCATCCATCCATCCATCCATCCATCCATCCATCCATCCCTCCCTCCCTCCGTCCGTCCGTCCGTCCGTCCGTCCGTCCGTCCGTCCGTCCGTCCGTCCTTCCATCCATCCATCCATCCATCCTGCATGCGTCCGTCCGTCCGTCCGTCCGTCCATCCATCCATCCATCCATCCATCCATCCATCCATCCATCCATCCATCCATCCATCCATCCATCCATCCATCCATCCCTCCATCCCTCCGTCCGTCCGTCCGTCCGTCCGTCCGTCCGTCCGTCCGTCCGTCCGTCCGTCCGTCCCTCCCTCCCTCCGTCCGTCCGTCCGTCCGTCCGTCCGTCCGTCCGTCCGTCCGTCCGTCCATCCATCCATCCATCCATCCATCCATCCATCCATCCATCCATCCATCCATCCATCCAGATATCAGTTTTTCTCTCAGTTTCAGTTCTAGATCATGACGTCACCCTGTTTAGAACACAGTTTACTGTAGTTTAGTTTAGGATACGTAACTCTAACCAATGAATCAAACATAAATATGTTCTTTGGATCAGCTGAATCATGATGGATCTCTCAGGTCCTGGTCAGAGTGTTTGCTGGATCTGTTTTTCAGAAGTTTTTCTTCTGAAAATAGTTTTTGGTTGGAACTTTTTCTTTTGTCCTTCACTGTTCTGTTTCCTCACATAAATGTTTCTTAAGCAGGTTCTGGTAATGGGGAGGAGGTTGTCTTAATCAGAGTTAGTTAAGTGGACCTTCAGGAGGATCTGGTGTTTTCTTGAACACTGTAGTGAGCAACATTTACTCATCGAGACAGATGTGTTCTGATTCTGCTGCGGATGCTGAACAGGGACATCTTGTGGAAGTCTCTGAGTCTGAATTCAGAGCTTATCAGTCTGCAGGAATCTTGTTTTTCAGAAGATCGTCTGTCAAGTTTAATTGTCTCTGAGCTTTTTAAAAACATTTAAAGGCACCACCTCGTTCCAGGTGGGACAAGCCTGGGCCTGCCGTGCCGAGAGGCAGCTCTGAATATGAAGCCAGATATGAATCAGTAACAGCAGCTTTTTAACAAACACAGACGGGAAGGAGACAAAACTCTTGATGTTCAGATATATAACAAATCTGTGAAGACCATCAGGAGGAGGAGGTCCGATGGCCAAATACCTCAGGAAACAGTAGAAGTGTTACTGGACACTGAGCTCCAAAAAGCATGATGTTCATATTGAACACACACAACACCAAGATCTTCTAATGCTCCTCAGTCTGCTGGGTGGTTTGGTTCTGGTCTCGGGTTTGGATCTGAATGAACAGATCTGTTTCAGTCTGGGTTCAGCGCTCAGAAACAGTTTCAGGATGAAGAGCGATTCTCCTCATCTTCACTGAAAGTGTAAAAGAAATACAGATTGTGTTTATGAGTCCAATCAACACTTATTAACACCTGACAGTGGATCCAATCACAAGTGATTTAACACCTCTCAGCCTGACTCCTCCCACACACTCGCTCTGCGTGTGTTGGGGTCGCACCCTGCAGCCCAGGGGGAGTGTTTCCTGGTGGGGTGGGGGGGGGTTAGGAGCAGCTCCTCCACGTTTCAAGCTGACAGATAAACTGCAGAGGAGCACAGTGCGTGTGTCTTGGAATACATTTCAAACCGAGAGCTCAAACTGGACTTCAGTAGAAGATTCAGGGGTTTTCAGCTATTGGTTAAAGGTAAGATGTTTCTCTCTCACTCCATGTGTGTTTGTGTTGCTGTTGTGTATCACTTATCTGTTAAAAACACAAAAAAATCAACTTAAACTCTTTATGGATATTTAAAAAATCTTTTTATGAGTTTGTGCCACAAAAAGCATCAGAAACACAGAAGAGAAACCAGCAGCAGGAGCCCCAGCTCAGAGAACAGGAGCCACAGGGGGCGCTGTAACTCCTGAAGCTACAGTTTTACATTAAAACACTTAGTTTTGGTTTAATTATTTAAATTAATCTCTGTTTAAGTAATTTGTTATTAAATGTTATGTGAACATTCATTGTAAAATCAAATTTTAACTTCAAATTTTGTGAAAGGGGTAAAATTTGAATTTTTTTTTACCTCGGTTTGGTTGGCATGATGTGATTGATGGAAGTGGGCGTGGCTTAATTCTTAGTAACTTTTAACTTTTTAAGTCATCTTTATGATAAAACTTCCTTCAATGAAAATAAATTATCAAGATTTTTTTTCAAAACTGTTGTCTTCTGACCAAAATCCTGTTTTATTAATGTAAATAGAACATATAAAAGATCTGTTATAAACCTTGGTCATGGTCTGTGATGGTCTGCAGACCAGTAAGAACCTCACTGACCCAAAGCTGAGCTCAAGAGTTTATATCAGTGTTCATCAGCAATGTATAATGTATGTAATTTTATAGTTCAAGTGCAGCCCAATAGGGGGCGCTGACAAGCTGGTAATATTCTGGGTGTTTGTATTGTACAAGCTGCACTGTGGTGCAGTGTACAGCACTATAGCCTTGGTTCGAAACCAGTATGGGATCTTTCTGCATGGAGTTTGCATGTTCTCCTCATGTATGTGTGGGTTTTCTCCAGGGACTCTGGCTTCATCCCACAGACCAAAAACATGCATAAAAGTTAAATGGCAACTCTAAATTGGCCTTAGTTTGTCTGTGTTTGTCTCTATCTGGTCCTGTGATAGACAGATGATCTGTCCAGGTGTGACCCCGCCTCTTATAAAATGACTGTTGGAGATAGACATGGATTTCAGATTCTGGAGTGTTCAGATTGAATGTGACAAGAGGTCTGAGGCGAGGTCTGAGACGAGGTCTGAGACGAGGTCTGAGACGAGGTCTGAGGCGAGGTCTGAGACGAGGTCTGAGGCGAGGTCTGAGGCGAGGTCTGAGGCGAGGTCTGAGACGAGGTCTGAGACGAGGTCTGAGGCGAGGTCTGAGAAGGGTTTTGTAAGAAGGTCCTTCTTCACCTTTGTGTTTATCTTCACTTTTAGGTGAGAACATTTCAACCAGAACTGCAGACTGCTGAGTGAAATTCTTCTCCACCATGTTTGAGAAGTTTTATTCTGAAAGGACTTTAAGGGTGTGATATCATCCTTTAAAAGTGTTGGCAGTAAATTGAGTCACCGTGTCTGAGCAAGGACAGAAATGTCCAGGGATCAACTTTCCTTTGATGCTGTATCTTATCGTGTCTGCGGTGGTTAATCAGGTTTATACATGATGTCAGATCTAAACCTGGTCTGATTCCTGCTGAGATAAGTTTCATTCCTTTTAAACTCGTGATGCAATCGGACTCGGACGGGACCAGGTCCTGATCTGTGAGACCTAGAAAACTGTAAAAGAAAGTGAACCACTGTCTGATGCCAGCAGGTTTCTGACTTGCAGGATTGAACATTGGGTTACTCTGAGATAGAAACTTGGCTCTGGTTGCTGCTGACTATAAAATCTTATTTCTGGAGGTTTGAGGCTCATTTGAGGAGATCTTCCTGCTGACTGCAGCTCCAGAAAAATAACAACACAAGCTGCAGCAGGTTTTTGGCAGTTCCACTTGTGGTTTTCAACTTGATCACAGATCCATGGCAGCAAAACTGCTCTGAACAGTCTCTGAGGGATGATTTCAGATGCATCTCAGGCCTATTTAGACACAAAGAGAGGCGGGTTCTCCTGGATCTGTACCCAGCTGGACTACAGGAAACACAATGAAGAAGTTAAAATGTTTCTGCAGTGACAATTAACTGACTTCAGATCAGTTCAGAGCGTTCATTCAGGTTCAGGTTTTCACCCCTCAGGGTTCTGCAGCACCAGAGACTGGTCTTCACCTCTGACTTGGTGCTTTTCTATCCGAGTGCCTCGGACTCTCGTGACGACAGCAGCAGCGGATCCGCTAACAGATTTTCATCTTTTATTTCTATGAATCGCTTCAGCGGCTGCAGACCTGCTGCTGGTTTATTCTCAGACTGATTCTCCTGTTTCATAACATGCCAACTCACTCTGCTGTGATCAAACTCAGCTTTGGTGTTCTGTTAAAATCCCACCACAAACACCAGACCTTCAAAATAAAAGCTGTAGAAGAGGATTCGTGTGCTTCCTTCTCTTTCAGTGATCCTTCCTCTACACTTGCAGCATGTGATGGAATCTGTTTTTCAGCTGATTCAGGTCATCCAGCTTCATCCTTCTTTGATTCAACTCTTGTGTTTTCTACATGTGAGATCCAAACTGAAAGTACCAGAAACTGACCTGTTAAATGACTCAAAGGAAATTTGTGTTATTTTCTTCACACCTTTCAAAATAAAAACATCTATCCAATCATGAAGAACATGCAGACACACAGGTGAGATGAAACTCAACCCTCAGTGACCTGCTCCACCTGCAGCTGCACTCTGATTGGTCCAATCCAGTGAAACAGCAGAGCACGCCCAATAGGAGGAAGTCTAACCTCTAACCTTGATGTTTGATCATGTGACATGAGAAGAGCAGACTTCACAGTGATGGAAAGATCAGAAACATCCTACAGTATAAACATAATGACCAGCCCAACCTCCCTGTTACCATGGTAACCAGGATGCCCAGCTCCATATCTCTAAAACTTCTAGGAAAATATTCTGTGGACTGATGAGACAAACGTTGAACTTTTGGAAGGTGCGTGTGTCCTGTTACATCTGTTGTAACACCAACACCCCCATTCAGAAAAAGAAAAAACAAGGTTCAGGGGGCAAATACTTTTTCACACGGTGGTTTGGATGGATTTGTTCCCTTAATAAATACATCATATAAAAATGGCCTTTTGAACCTTCGGTTGTCATCTAAAATATTAAAGTAAAATAAAAAAGCAGAAAAATTCTGTCAGGGGACAAATACTTTTTCACAGTATGCTGATGTATATATTTGTACAGATGTCAGATATTGTGTTAGATGTTGGTTCTTTTAATCTTGTAGCCACAGGTTACAGATTCTAACTCTGATGTGTTGTGGTTACGGTCACGTGACCTGCCTGCAGCAGTTAACTGATCCCTACGTCTTCCGGTGAAGACGAGCGATTTTTGGATCGGTGATGTAAAATGAATGTTGTCTCTGATGGATCTGACAAAACAAAATGTGAACGTTTGTCTCGGAGCTGCAGAGCTCCAGAAAACCCGTCTTGAACGAACCACCTGTTGCGTTCTTTCTAACACACACTCCCCTCATTCTTCTCTATCTCCAACAAAAACACTGAAATAAAAGCTGTGTGTGTGTGTGTGTGTGTGTGTGTGTGTGTGTGTGTGTGTGTGTGTGTGCTGTGGTATGTGAACTACATGAATGCTGTCAGTAATCCAGGCGTGTTGCTTCCTGTCGGAGGTTGTTCTCCTCACTGGAATCTCCAGAAAATTGATCCCTCTCTTTGTTTCCTGCCTGACAGTCGACTGTGTGGGCAGACTGACCCGGACGTTCGTCTCCATGGAAACAGTCTGAAGGACCTGGGGGGGGGGGGACAAGGAGGGAGAGTCAGGTCTGAAGGCGGGAAAAAGGACAAGGTAGGTAAAACCATGCAGGTCACATGACCACAGGAAAACATGTTCTCTGCATCTCTGATTTATAATCGATGTTGGTTCCTGGATGTTCTCGTCACTTTTCATCTGATGTTTAAATCATCTCAGGCAGAATGAAGATGATTCAGTTTTCATCTTGTTAGTGTCTTTCTTTAAATACTTCCCTTCAGGCGGATTCCAGAGACGGTAGTTTCACTTTGTGGATGTTTGTGTTGCTTTAGCACTCAGATAAACTCTAATGGTGGACCTTCAGAGACCTGAACCTGACTGAGATGCTGGTAGACCTTCAGAGACCTGAACCTGACTGAGATGCTGGTGGACCTTCACAGACCTGAACCTGACTGAGATGCTGGTAGACCTTCACAGACCTGAACCTGACTGAGATGCTGGTGGATTTTCAGAGACCTGAACCTGACTGAGATGCTGGTAGATCTTCAAAGACCTGAACCTGACTGAGATTCTGGTGGATCTTCAGAGACCTGAACCTGACTGAGATGCTGGTAGACCTTCACAGACCTGAACCTGACTGAGATGCTAGTAGACCTTCACAGACCTGAACCTGACTGAGATGCTGTAGACCTTCACAGACCTGAACCTGACTGAAATACTGGTGGGACCTTCACAGACCTGAACCTGACTGAGATGCTGTAGACCTTCACAGACCTGAACCTGACTGAGATGCTGGTGGACCTTCACAGACCTGAACCTGACTGAGATGCTGTAGACCTTCACAGACCTGAACCTGACTGAAATACTGGTGGGACCTTCACAGACCTGAACCTGACTGAAATACTGGTGGGACCTTCACAGACCTGAACCTGACTGAGATGCTGGTGGATTTTCAGAGACCTGAACCTGACTGAAATACTGGTGGGACCTTCACAGACCTGAACCTGACTGAAATACTGGTGGGACCTTCACAGACCTGAACCTGACTGAGATGCTGTAGACCTTCACAGACCTGAACCTGACTGAGATAATGGTAGACCTTCACAGACCTGAACCTGACTGAGATGCTGGTGGACCTTCACAGACCTGAACCTGACTGAGATGCTGTAGACCTTCACAGACCTGAACCTGACTGAGATGCTGGTGGACCTTCAGAGACCTGAACCTGACTGAGATGCAGTAGACCTTCACAGACCTGAACCTGACTGAGATGCTGGTGGGACCTTCACAGACCTGAACCTGACTGAGATGCTGGTGGATCTTCAGAGACCTGAACCTGACTGAGATGCAGTAGACCTTCAGAGACCTGAACCTGACTGAGATGCAGTAGACCTTCACAGACCTGAACCTGACTGAGATGCTAGTGGATCTTCAGAGACCTGAACCTGACTGAGATGCAGTAGACCTTCAGAGACCTGAACCTGACTGAGATGCTGGTGGATTTTCAGAGACCTGAACAGGAACTGGTGTCTGCAGTCCTTATAAAACTGATGCAATGCTGAGAAGAAGAGTTGGACAGATTTCCTCCAGAACTGTGTGAGAGACTGATGAGGTCCAACGGGAGACTGTTGCTGAAGGAGGTTCTGTTGGATCATCAGGTGGAACCAGGTTTTTGCTAACTGGGTCTGGGTCTTGGTGCAGTTTACCTCATCTTATATCCTGCTGATGGACCAGGGGAACCCAGAGGACTAGTCCTTTAATTCTGACAGTAAAACTGCTGTTGTAAACTTTTATTGTGAAAGGATTCCTGTCTGTAGCTTCCTGTCTGTGTGCGGATGCTTTCAGTTTGACCTCCATAAATGAATGTTGCTTTGTGTCCTGCTGGTGTTAACAGCTGATCTGTGGTTCACACTCTACTTGTGGATCTGATCCTGGACCAGAGAGTCTAATTTATCTCCATCCCACCTGGTTCTGTCTTTGATCCAAACGATGACAGCTCGAGTTGCTGCTGCGAAGACGCCTCAGAGCGAGCATGTGTCTCAACTTTCAGAGCGCCAACTGTGTTTCTGTAGAGATGATAAAATGTCTGCGGGTCGGAGACTCACCTCTTCTGTCTTCTGTTTCAGGCTGCTGTTGTCCTGTAGCCGCCATGTTGGTGGTCAGAGCTGCTGCCAGCCTGCTGCTGCTCAGCTGCTTCCGCCTCATGTCTCCAACCTGTGCAGGTAGGTCACATGACCCAAACACAAACACTCAGACTGTTCTCAGGAAGTTTGGATCAACCAAAGATGATAAAATTTTGATTAATGATTTATCACTAAGCAGGAAGTTTAACGTTTATGGTTTCCGAGATGAGGGTCAGGGGCCCTTCAGGGGCCACGGGAATGATTCCTAATGTTTGTATAACATTTAATTTTTATAAATTATGTTCATAAACTTTGAACATGTAGCTGTTTGTGAGGATATTAAATTCTTATTGAAACTTATTTATTGTCACTTTTTCTTTCTTATCCAATTATTTTTCATAAATATGAATATAATTTTGATTTCTCAGTGCTGCCATCATCTGGTGACTGAGTGAGTTACAGCACCTAAAATCCCTGCTCAGTTCTGTTTTCATGATGTAGTTGTAGTTTTTTTTACTTTCTGAGGTCTTACGAAGGGACCGTGACCTCTTGACCTCCTCTGTAGGAGTCCCACACCGGACTAGATCCGATTCCCACCGCGTCCTTCACGCCGCCTCCTGTTTCAGTCTGAGACAACAACAATAACTTTAGTCACAAGTTCCACTCACCTCGAGTCAGAGCCTGACTGGTTGACTAACAAGGCTAACAGGTGTCAGCCATGTGGACCAATCAGAGAGCAGCAGAGAGGCGCCTTCAATCGGCCGAGTGATCCTCGTGTTTACAGCTGCAACTTTGTTCCATTAAACAAATAAACACAACAATAAGAATCAGAAGATTTAAACTGACCAACAAGCTTCAAATATTTTGATTTAAACATATTTTTTTGCAAATCTTTAAATTTTTGTGATTGTAAATAAACAAACCACAAATTTAACTTATGATCAATTTCCCCTCAAAGAACTTCAAACCGTTTTTATTAAATCTGATTCTCTTGAGTTTATATTGAATTATTTTTTAATCTCTTTTGAATATTTTCTTTTCTTTCCTGAGAAAAACTCCTGAAACTCTTGTTTTTTGTGACTTTGTTCTGATTTTTTTGGGATTATTTCAGTATCTTCACATCACAAAGCAGTTTTCTGACCCAGGATCAGCTGTTCTCTGCAGGAACATTCACAGCTAGTTTGACCTTTGACCTCTGACAGGCGCTGGTCCTTGTGTCGTCATGACCTCTGTCGAGGCCTTCAGCTCAGCGACATGTCGTCTTCTCAGCTCACCGTTTGTTGTTCCAGCAGCTCGACTTCTGTTTCAAAAAAAGTTTCTTGTTTCAGTCTGTTTGAAAAGAAACCGACACTCGATCCACCTCAGAGTCACATGATCAGCAGCCCGAACTGCCTCAAGGTCAGAGGTCAGACTGCTAAACATGGAGCAAATATTCCAACAACTTTAACAGAAATGCAACAATCATCTGCAGATCAAACTAAGATGTCTGATGTGTTTGTTGTCTCCATGCAGAGAAATAAAAGTCTGATTTCTGTTTTAAAAATCCAACATCAAAACAAGACTAAAGATTTATAATCAGATTTATGTTAAATTCATAGTTTTTTAGAGAAAAGGGTTAGAATTAATTACTAAATATTTATGAACTCTGACTTTTATTCTGACAGGACTAACAAGTTCATTGTCTCTTATTTTGACAGAATTCATCAGCTTTGTATCTATTACTTTGACAGGACTCCCGCTTCCTGTCAGTCAGTCAAGTCTCTGATCTGTTCTTCTCATCTTCTTTCTACAGAAAGCGACTGCAGCTGTAACATCACCAACAGCCGCTGTGATGAGTTCGGAGTCTGCAGGTGAGACCTCATAGCAGCAGATCTGTGACCAGATCAGGTTTACTTGCAACAGAAATCTAACTGTTTAAAACTGAGACAGGGTGGATCAGGTGGTTCGGGAGACTCAGCTTGGTACCAGGACGATGAAGCTGAAAATCAGACAAACATCTGCTTCTATCAGTGACAGATTACAGACCAATGAAAGGTCTCTCTGTGATTCCTTTTCACTTCCTGTCCTATTTCCTGTTTCCTGTATGGTTCCAGGTGTGACCCCGGGTGGGATGGTGAACTATGTGACCTCTGTCTGCCGATGCCCGGATGTGTTCACGGTTCCTGCCTGCAGCCGTGGCAGTGCACCTGTAAACCAGGATGGGGGGGGCGTTTCTGTGATAAAAGTGAGAACTCTCACCTGCTGAGTGAAACTGTTAACTTTAAGTATTTTGTGCACTAAATGATAAAGTTTTAGACATATTTCTTGGCTTGTTTCCTGTCAGATCTGAGCGTGTGCTCTCAGCAGCAGCCTTGTCAGAATGGTGCCACCTGTGTGTTAGAGGACAGCGGAGACTTCACCTGTCTGTGTCCTGAAGGTTTTCATGGCTCGACCTGCCAGAAGAGAACCGGACCGTGCCACCGCAGGAGGTCATCAGTAATTTCATCATTAAACTCATACATCAGAGCAGGTTTTTGGTCTGATGGATTAGTTCTGACAACCGAAGTTCTTCTTCTTGTCCCCTGGCTGCAGGTCTCCGTGTAAAAACGGTGGTCAGTGTGAAGATGCTGATGGTTTTGCAACAGAGCTGACTTGTTTGTGTCTCGCTGGTTTCACCGGGCCACGCTGTGAGACCGACGTAGACGACTGCTCGATGACACCGTGTGCCAGTGGCGCCACTTGTGTTGATGGCATCAACCGCTTCTCGTGCCTCTGCCCCACTGGATTCACTGGACGTTTCTGTACCATCAACTTGGATGACTGCGCCAGTAGGCCCTGCCTGAACGGCGGCCGCTGCCTGGACCGGGCTGGTGGCTTCCGCTGCATCTGCCGACCCGGTTTCACTGGAACCACCTGTGAAGCTCCACTGACCCACAACAACACGAGCATCAACAACAGCAGCAATGCCAGGCACGCCAACCTGTCTACACTGGGCTGGACCAGGAGTCGTGATGATGACAGGCCACTGAAGGTTACTGTGAGTGAACGTGGTGGCGCCAGTCTCTCAGACCTGCAGCTTGTAATCATTCTGGTACTGGCGGGCCTGACTCTGGGTGTGGTGGTACTGACTGCTGTCCTCATCCTGCAAAGCCGCTGCAGAGACGGTGGCCACGCCCCCTGCTGGGTGTCCTCACAGGGAGGTGAAACAGGTCAGCAAGAGCCGGTCAATGAGCCGGAGTGTCAGATCAGCTTCCTAAATGCTTCAGAACCACAGAAGAAAAAAATCAACATAGAAGTGGTTCAGAGTTAGATCAGAGGTCCACACCATGCTTTGACCCGGCGGTTCGGTACCGTCATCCTGGTGCAGTCAGCTCAGAAGCCAGTGAACGGATCAGAACTGATCAAAACTGATAAGTTGATCAACAGATTTTACTCAGGAACTCAAACTGTGATTGGAGTGGACACGGTCACAGTGACGACGCAGCTAAAGCTCCAGGCCGAACATCCTGCTGATTCGGTTTCTGTGTACGGGTCAGAACTTTATAAAAGTTTGTCCTTCATTCA
Source organism: Pachypanchax playfairii (assembly GCA_006937955.1). Lineage (NCBI taxonomy): Eukaryota > Metazoa > Chordata > Actinopteri > Cyprinodontiformes > Aplocheilidae > Pachypanchax > Pachypanchax playfairii. The sequence goes on along the minus strand of SSNP01000006.1, from coordinate 2,457,436 downwards.
GTGTAAAGAGGATCAACTTCACTCAGCTGCTCAAACCAGAAGAATTCACTAGTTTTTTTTTATGTCAACCATCAGAACCAAACTGGATCTGTTCAGTTGAGAAAAAAAAAGCCAGTGGTGTCAAACCAAAAAAAACAAAACAAATGAAAGTGATTCAGTTTGTTTTGTTATTGAAATCTGATCTGAGATCCACATGAAGTGAATGTAAATATTGTAAAAATATATTTATTGCATCATGTACAGACACTGTTCAGTCCACATGCACTAATATCATCAGAAACAGAACCAGAACCAGTCTGTTAATTAAACCTGTTTCTGATAATCACTCTGCTTACAGATCTATTTTCTTTTCAGTCACATGATCACACTCCATCCTATTCCACCTCAACTCCCTCTTCCCTGTCTCACATGCTCTCTGTGCTTTCTTGAAGAATTTTGGTTTATCATCATAACAAAGGCTTTTATTTTGAAGGATAACATCCCTCCTGCAGTCCAGTTCCATGCTGCTTCCTGCCATCTCAGGATCCAGGTCAGAATCTTTCTAAGCACCTCAGGAAATGTGGCATCACAGGATGAGACCACGCCCCTTTCTGAAACAGCGATATCCTCCACTTCAACAAGTGCTCTGCACCGTCTCTTCTGTAGTATGTGAACACAGTAATGTGACGGGTCTGTACAGTGCTGTACACGTATCATGTGATCAAACATCCTGCGATCATTAAATAACATTGTTTTTACTGTTGGGAAAGGAGATGGAGAGTGAAGCTGTCAGGTACAGCAAATTGGTACGGTATAATACCAGTTAGATATACCTGGGCTCAGTTTGGCGGGGATCTGATGATTTAGTCATTTTTCTGGGGGACTTCAACACCCATAAAGACAGTGATTGAATTACCTGGAGGAGTGTGTTTGGGAGGAAAAGCCTGATCTGAATCTGAGCAGTGATTTGTGCAAAACAAACAGCATATTCAAATATAAGACGTTTCTATGTGTATCTGGTACCAAAGGTTTGAGATTGATCTAGTGATTGTATCATTGGGAGCTCGTGTCCAAGGTTCACTTTGTTGAAGTTCCTCAAAATAATGAGCAAAGAGTCTGAGTGATTTTGTTCCATGTTGGTTATCAGATCTGCAGAGACTTTAGATCATGTTAGAATTCATATTTTAGTGAGTTTGCAATAACATCTAATACTCAAGCTTATTAAAATATATGAGTATTAATTCTTATTTCAAGGTGCAGTTAGTTCTTGTTTTGCAGGAGAGTAGATAAACAACACTCAAAATGCGCAGAGGCAGACCGGAAGAATCTTGTTTTTCCTACAGAATTAAAGAAGAGTTGGAAGGAGAAGAGACGTGAGATTCATCTGAAGGTCGAGTCTAAACCGTTTTCCATCATTTTAGCCAAACAAACTCAGACGCATGTAAATGCAGGTAGAATTAATGTTAGAGCAGCTCCAGCTGTGCAGAACTGTTGTAACATTATTAAATCTAGTAAACTTTTACAGAGAGTTTGTCTTTGTTTCTCAGATTTGGAACATGACATGCTGGTGATCCCTCTCTGACTCTAACAGCTGACTCGTACATGTAACAGATTCCTAGTGTGAGTTATGATTTTTGGATAATTTTATACAGCCTCCTTAATGCAGCCTTAAGTCAAAGATATAAAACAGACCATGATGAAAAACTTACTTTTCATGATGTTTAAGGCGACATGATGCAACAGCTCTGCTCTTCTGACTGTTGGTCCAGCTCATGGAACTGAATTCAGTACTGGCTGCAGGGGTGCCGTCTCTGGATCCATTCTGCACCAAGCAGCATCTACATCTTCTCTCCAGATCCTCCTGCAGCTTCAGAACCAAAGCAGCAGCTAGTAGATCTCCATCCTGCAGCTGGAGTCTCTCTGTGTTATTCTCATCTTGAAAATTAGCAGTTTTTCTACAAATGTCCGAACAGATATGTTGATCAACACATAATTTTGGAGATACTGGACCTCTACAATGAATTTTCCCTGACAAAATGTGCCAACAGCTGGAGAATAACAATGATTTTAGATTACGTTTTAACAATAATAAGGTTCCAACACACTCGTATGAAGAAAGAAAGAACTCTGCAGCCAGCGTATCACGTTATTGATGCTGCAGCCGTAACAACTACCTGTAGGAACCAGCGTCGCCTCCACGAATGTTCATGAACTCCAGATTTTATAGGAAACTGGAGACTCATATGAACCCATCGTTTGTACAAGTCATTGTTATTTTAGGAACAGATTCTGACATTGGAATAATTAACTCATTATGATACTTTGCAGACATTTTGCTGAGCAGACAGATCTTGATTACCTGTTTCAGGTGTTTGTGTCTGTTGTGCAGAAACAGACCAATCAGAATCCTGTTTTTATGAAGCTGTAAACAGTTTTATTATAGTGACATCACAGCAGCAGAACAAATCAACAAAACTGAAGGTGCATTCATCAGAAAAAAAACCTATTGTGATACAAACACCTGCCTGCAAGCCCCTCCCCTAACCCAGGTGCTACCTCAGACCATGCAGAGCATGTGATTGGCTGTAAGCAGTCAAATAAAGTGAAATGCAAAGAAATAAACATTAAATCCAGTAAGTGAAGACATTCTAACAGGAAGTGGGTGTTAATGTGGGATGGGTCACATCTCAGTCTCAGCCAATAAGCTCTCACCTAGACCTGATGTCAGCATTATCATCTGGGGTCCAGAGTCTGTGGGGTCAAAGAACAACATGTTTAGACCTTCACACCTGGATCCTGGTTCCAGACTATTAAAGTCACACCATCTATAATTGGTTTCAGCTCAATTTCCTTTGATTACATCAATAGAATCAGTCAGTCAGAGACTGTCTGTCTGACCCGACACTAATATTTACATAAACAAACAACAATCATAAAACCCCTTTATTCAAAACAACCCAGAAACAGAACTTTACAACCCGGTACACGTTTCATCAAACAGGCAAACGGTTTCCCTGCTAAACCAACAGTGACGGTAATGAATATGAAGTTTTCTGTCTCTGCAGCCTGAATTTGGAGGAACTTTCATATAAAAACTAAGATTTGTGATAAACAGATGAAACTGAGACTGAGGTGTCTGCAGACTTGGGGGAGAAAATAGAGAGGACTTCCTGCAAAGACCGAGAAGTTCTTAAACTCCAAACTGTTTCTTGGAATTAGCAGTTAGCTGCTCAGTTAATGTTGACTGATCCAAACCGAGTCACTCGTTTTTGCTTTTTTAGTTTGAAATGTAAAACAAATCAACATATTTAACAGTTTTAACTTGTCAGTAAGTCGGCTTTCTTTCTTTCAGCTAACATATAAAAGAGAAAACAAACACCTGATCAATTCAAGAGTTTACATTACTTAATAATATTAATAATAATAATATTTTTTTAAACTAAATATTAATTTATCAAACTGTTTTCTCATTTATAAACATGCCGTTTTTTATATTTTTTAGCTTCTTTCAAACTTTGAGACTCTGATGGTTCAAACATCAGGAACTTTCTGTGTTCAGAAAAATAGCATTCAGTAAGACCAGGCAGATCCAGGACCAGGACTCGAGAGCTACTGAAGAACCCCAGAAGAAGAGAAGTTTCATTTATTAGTTCACACAGCTTTACTGGAGTAACTGGGACGAGATAAACACCCGTTTCACACAGAACACAGAGCTCCTACTGTTATCAAAGACACCTAAACACAACACAGAAAACAGGACCAGGTCTGTATGGGTTCCAGAGGTTCCAGTACCAACAGAACCAGTTTATCAGACTGGAGAGAGAAACCCTAACTGGTCTAGATGTTACTGGGAGAAGTGGGGGAGTGTCGAGGTTTAGCCCTTACTGCTGTGGGGGAGCCAGGCAGGGGGCTGGTACTTGTCTCTGATTGGCTGGAGAGCACTGCTGGAGGTGGGGCCTCTCAGCAGGGGCGGAGCCTCTCGGACATCATCGTCCTCTCCTTCAGACAACAGGTCGCTGATCTGCTGCTGAAGCTCCACACTGATGTCGTTCTCTGACAGAACTAGAACTCGCAGACTGGTTGGGTAGTTCTGCACCATGTCCAGATACACCTGCACACAGAGAAACCTGCATTCAAACTCAGACGGCTGAGGAGGAGCGACCCTGATGATGACCCAGATCAGTTCATTTCTGTCAGACTTCATTAATTCCTGAAGGGAAGTTATAAGGAATCTAAAACCAAACTGAACACATTCATACTGTCCATTCTTCATGCTCGTCTAAAGTGACTTATGAGTCAGTGTCTCCCCCTGCTGGACACACTGCAGAACTAAAACAGAACCTGGACCAGTGTTTCCTGGTCCTCGAGGCTTCCTGCTCTGCATGTTTTAGATGTTTCCATACTTTGAAACACATGATTTAAATTAACAGATAATTAGCAGGTTTCTTCAGATGGTGATTTGTTCATTTGAATCAGCTGTGTTGGAGCAGAGACACTCTAGAAACTACATGTACTGGAGACATTCTGTGTTACACAAGTCGGAACACGTTTCAGGTTCTGAACATCTTGGTTGGCTGCTGATGATAACAAGGAAAGTAAAAGTGGCAGGTGACATAAACAGAAGATAAAAAAGGAGAGTTCTGATTTGTTAACCTGTGCTGACTGGTTGGTCAGTCCGGTTCCTTCCAGGTCCAGCACTTCCAGGGTTCTGCTGGACGCCACAGCAACTGCCAGCATAGTTGCAATTTGATCGCCTGAAGACAGAACCAGAACCAGCAGATCCAACAGACTCAGAACCAGAAAGAGGTGTATGCTTCTGTCATGGTGGTGGTGCTGTTGTTACCCAGCGGGTTGTAGTCCAGGTTCAGGACTCGGAGCTGTGAGCTGTGAGCGACTGCAATGGAGAGCCGAGCCCAGCCTTTAGAGCTGATTCCTGGGTTGGCGCTGAGCGTCAGCTCCCTAAGTCCTGGGAAGTGACAGGTGAGTAAAAGGTAACAGGTGAGTGACAAATAAATGTCCCGTAACACATGAGTAACAGGTAATGGACAGGTGAATAAGAGGTAATAGGTGAGTAACAGATAACAGGTGAGTGACAGTTGGTGCAGATTCTCCGTTGTCATGGCAACACAGCAATGCCAAGAGACTTTTTAAAAAGTTACTGGATTTCTTTTTACTTGGAGCTGTTTCACTTTTCATCAGAGCTTCTTCAGATGTTTCTGGTTTAGAAAGACACGAATCAGCTGTGATTTGTTTCTGTAGCTGTCACAGGTTTCACAGGTGAAGGTGTGACTGGAAGAATTCTTTTAGATGAAAGTTGAAGGATGTCACTGATCACATGTTTATAGTTTGCATCTCAGATCCTCCGTAAAGTCTGGAGTTTAGTTAATTTTAGATTTGAGTTTATTCTAATAAGGAAATCCTGTTAACAGATAAAACATGAAGATTAAAACATCGTTAACAATTTAGTTTGTTCTGAAATTACTATAGCAGCAACATTACATTAAAGACCTGAACCTCTGAGACCTGAACCACTGAGACCTGAACCACTGAGACCTGAACCACTGAGACCTGAACCACTGAGACCTGAACCTCTGAGACCTGAACCTCTGAGACCTGAACCTCTGAGACCTGAACCTCTGAGACCTGAACCACTGAGACCTGAATCAAGCCCCATGTGGTTTTAGACAGACTTTCTGCTGAACCTTTTAAACAACATCAACATGTTCAGAGTTTCTCTGATTTTCTGGTTTAAAGATCAATAAAAAAACAACCAGAACAGTTTCTGTTTCTTCTTCATGAAGGATTTTATCAGTCAGTTTTAAAGCAGCTGAACTTTGGAATGAAACACACCTCAGGTACAGGTGAATCAGCAGGTAGAACAGGTTGAAGCTCCGCCCCTTCACCTGACTCACCTGAACTAAAGCAGGAAACAGTTTGTGGTTCTTGGTCTCTACAGAGAGACTCACAGACGATCAGATTGAACCTTCAGACCAAACCAGCAGCTTCATCTGAGTGAGTCCAGCTGCAGGAGAGAAAAACTCCAACACTGAAGGTGAGTTGGACCAAAAACACACTCAGTTTGATGGACGTTAGAGGGGGAGGAGCCATGACTGACTGGACTTTCTGTCTGCTGTGGTTTCAGATTCACTCAGAGACTAAATGGCTTCCAGATCAGAGGAGGATCTCTGCTGTCCGGTCTGTCAGGAGGTCTTCAGAGATCCAGTTCTTCTGTCATGTAGTCACAGCTTCTGTAAAGACTGTCTGAAGACCTGGTGGAGACAGAAACCTGGACAACAGTGTCCAGTTTGTAAGAGGAGATCTTCAAAGGAGGAACCACCTCTTAGTCTGGCTTTGAAGAACTTGTGTGAGTCCTTCTTACAGGAGAAACATCTGAGATCTTCAGAGCCTCTCTGCAGTCTGCACTCTGAGAAACTCAGACTCTTCTGTCTGGACCATCAGCAGCCAGTTTGTCTCGTCTGCAGAGACTCAGAGAAACACAGTGACCACAGATTCAGACCCATCGATGAAGCTGCACGAGAACACAAGAAGAAACTTCAGGAAACTCTGGAACCTCTGAAGAAGAAACTGGAACTCTGGAGGAAAGTTAAAGATGAGTTTGATCTGACATCAGAACACATTAAGGTCCAGACCCGACACACAGAGACGCAGATTAAGGAGCAGTTTAAGAAGCTTCATCAGTTTCTAACAGAGGAAGAGGAGGCCAGGCTGGCTGCTCTGAGGGAGGAAGAGGAGCAGAAGAGTGGGATGATGAAGGAGAAGATGGAGGCTCTGAGCAGACAGATAGAAGCTCTTTCAGACACAGTCAGAACCTCAGAGGAACAGCTGAGAGCTGAAGACGTCTCATTCCTGGACAACTACAAGGCTGCAGTGGAAAGAGTCCAGCGCTGCCCCCTGCTGGATGATCCACAGCTGCCCTCAGGAGCTCTGATAGACCAGGCCAAACATCTGGGCAACCTGGCCTTCAACATCTGGAACAACATGATGGACATGGTCTCCTACACTCCCATCATTCTGGATCCAAACACTGCAGATCCAGAACTCATCCTGTCTGAAGATCTGACCAGTGTGAGACTAGGAAAGAGACAGAATCTTCCTGATAATCCAGAGAGGTTTGATAAATGGTGCTGTGTCATGAGTTCTGAAGGTTTTAACTCAGGAACTCACAGCTGGGATGTTGATGTTGGAGACAGTAAAAACTGGACACTTGGTGTGTTAGCAGAGTCTGTTCAGAGGAAGGAATGGGAATCGATACGGTCTGGATTACGGGGAATAGGGTTCTATAATGATAAATACTCTTCATGGTCACCAGCAGCTGGTCTCACAGGTCTCTCAGTCCAGAAGAAGGTCCAGAGGATCAGAGTGAATCTGGACTGGAACAAAGGAAAACTGTTGTTCTCTGATCTGGATACAAACACACACATACACACCTTCACACACACTTTCACTCAGAAGATGTTTCCATGTATTTACACATCAGGTAAACTAAAGATCCTCCCAGTGAAGATCTCAGTGAGGAAACATCTGATCTGATTGGTTCTTCAAACTGAAAACAAAGTGGACCAGAACAAACCAGAAAAAATCCAAACCCACTGATAATCTGAGTTATGTGTTGCTCCCTCGTTAACGTTTGAACAAGCTTCACCAGTTTAAAAGGTGAAAATTTTAAACAACAAAGATAATCAAAGTACGATGGAATCAACAGACTTACAGATCAAAACAGAAGAAACACAGAAGAAGAACAAGTCAGTCAGTTCTATCTATGAACACAAAACAACCAAACTCTGAGTTTAAAACGCCTCGAACTGAAAACTATAAACATTTTCTGTCTAAAGAACCAGCAGGTTCTGTTGAGTATTTATATCAACAGAATCCTCCACCCTGAACAGAACCAGAACCAGGATGAGTTCTATAATAGGTCAGAAATAGTACCAATACGATTAGATTTTGGTGGTGATCCGTATCACTGGTGGAAGTCTGTGCTTCTCTAGTTTATTTTTTATTAATTTAAATAATTAATTGTCCCAGTCCCTGATGATGTCATCTTTCTGGCTTTTATTTTGTACTTTGGTACATAATTTGTGAGGTTGTCAAAGCGTGTTCTGTTCTGTAGTGTAATTTTTATATTTAATAAAAATACAGATGAGTTAATAACCACGTCCTCTGAGCTTCACCCTGAATCTACTTGTCTCTTTAATATTTAATTTCCATAATGAGTTTCTGACTGAAACCAGAACCGGGTCCAGGAACTGAGCAGGTGTCTCAGGTGACATGTGAATCACCTGTGCAGCAGAGACAGAAACGTCTTCAGATCAGAGTTAAAATGGGACGGTTGACTCCACTTTAAAGAAATGTGGATCAGCTTTTTGGAGTTTCTGGTTGGACTGATGGTGGATCAGATCCAGAGTTTTCCAGGTGTTTCTCACCTGACTTGGCTCCATCTGGTGGCAGCATCCCACAGATCAGAGCCACTGCCTCGTCCCCCAGCATGCAGTCTCCCAGATCCAGACAGACCAGAGACGGGTGTGTGGACAGCGCTGCGTTCAGGGTCACCAGGCCCGCATCCAACAGTGGACTGCCATGGAGACTGGCGGGGCGGGGACAGACAGTCATCTACCAATCACACTACCTGTTCTATCAGTCAATCAAGCATTGGTTTACTCACAACAGCGTCTGCAGGGAGCGGTTGGTCTTCAGGGCATCAGCCAGGTGGCGTGTACGGTTGATGCTGGAGACCACACCCAGATTTAGGTTGAGCTGTGCGAGCGAGCGAGACTCTGCGACGCTGCGGCACACGCGTCCAAAGTCGCGGTCTGAAAGCTGACAACCACGGACAGACAGCAGGCGAACTCCATCCTCCTTCAGACTCTCACAGATGTCCTGAACCTCGGCCCCGGACAGCAGCTCCCCGGTGATCTGGATGGATGCTGGAAGCATCTGGACGCCGCTGGGAGGCACAAAGAGAGACAGAATCAGTTCTTCTGATTAACTCTTGTCGGCTTCTTATGAGTTTCATGTTCAAATCTAAACCTCAGCTTTTATCACCACCAACAACTCCAAAATGGTCTGTTCACATCAGAAACTGAAGGTTTTCAAATCAAATGGATTAGGAGCACCAAATCCAGAGTACAGAACAATATCAGAACAAAATCAGGTTTATTTGGCCAACTTTACATATGCAAGGAATTTGGTTCTGGTTCACTTTTGCACTAGTACTTGCAGACAGACATATATGATGATAAATAGACAGTGTTGGACATGAACACATGAGAAATAAGATTTATTAGCAGCATTGTCCATCAGGAAGTAAAGATAATTATCTCAAGAAGAGAAGTTATTTTTTCATGAAGAATGATTGTTCAACATGGTGACGGTCTGCAGGAAGAAACTGGTCTTGGGTTTTGTGGTTTTGGTGTACAGAGATCTGTAGCTCCATCCTGAGGGGAGAGAAGAGGTGAGATCCTGGGTGAGAAGGTCCTTGCCGATGCTGCCAGTCCTTTTCCTGACTCTGAAGGAGTCCAGGTCTTCGACAGAGGAGGTAACAGGTCCTGGATGGAAGAATATGAGTCCTGGACAGAGGAGAAGGGGTCCTGGATGGTGGACTACAGATCTTGAATGGAGGGATGGAAGAGTACAGGTCCTGGATGGAGAAAACCAGGTCCTGGATAAAGAAGAACAGGACCTGGACAGAAGAGAACAGGTCCTGGATGGTGCACTACAGTACTTGGATGGAGGAGTACGAGTCCTGGATGGATGAGAAAGAGTCCAGGACTTGATAGTTGTCTTTAGTCTGTTTCTGTCTAGTTTGTTTGCTTAACTAAACCAGACTGGGAAGGACTGACAGAGGACAGACTCAATAATTGCTTAAAGCCTGTGATCTTCGTCATCCCTGTCCACACAGCTCTCACATTGTTTTGCTGGAGCTTGTTTTCCAGCTTACTCCTGTTCACCTCTTTGTTGTTTCAAATCTTGACATTAACTTTTCTTTGCACACTTCCCAATACGTCCCCGTCTCCCTCCCTGAAAGCCTGTTTTTTCCTGTTCAGCAGTTCTTTCAGGTCTCTGTTGATCCAGGGTTTGTTATTGGGGAAGCACTTCACTGTTGTGGTGGGGATAATATTGTCCACACAAAAGTTTAAATAATCAGTCACACACTCATAGCATTGATGTCCTTTCTTCAGCTTCTTCTGATCAATGGGTTTATACACTGAGCAGAGACTAGATTATGATCTGCTATGCCAAGAGCAGGTTGTGTAAAGTACCTGAATGCATCCCTTATATTTACATGAAACACGTCCAGTTGTTATGTTTTCTCTGGTGGAGCAGATATTGCCACAAATGCATTTGGCTGTTGTGTCTGTAGCTTAGCAACAGTTGAGCCTTTGAGGTCACATGCAGAGTCGCATTAGCTGACGGTGCAACGTAACCTGCTACTAAAATTACACAGCTAAACTCCCTCGTTAGATAATATGGATGAAAACCAACAGCTCGTAGTTCAACATATAGATTGTAGAGATCATATTTCACAAACGCTTATCCAGGATGACGCCATCTTTTGTTAAAAAGAGGTCTCACATTTCTCATATGACTGATGGATGAAAGTTTAAACTTCCTTTTCCTCTTTCTTCGCTTTGTTCCGCTCTGCATCCACAGCTTCTTCTTTTTAACTCATTTGGGATGAGTCTAAATTTTATTTGAGCCATAGAAATGTCCATTGGCTGCTCTTTCTTGTAAACAAGTCTCACGTTGCCAACAAGTGGCAAAAAAGTAACATATTGAGCAAAAATCCTTCAATCTGCACAGAATCCAAACCAGAATAAAATAATTCTAAAACAGTGATGTTTACAAAAAGAAAACAAACAAGAAACACTCAAAGGTAAAAACAGCTCACAGAGCCACTTCAACCAGCTGCCACCATGTCTAGCTCTAGATTCCATCAAAGTTCAAGTCTTCATATTACAATTAAAGTGATCATCAGCTCTGGTCAGTATTTGTTTAATTGATCAAAGTGATCAATAATTAACACCACCAAGTAAAAATATAGCAGAACTTACCAATAATCAGAGTGCAGATCAAATGATCATCTCTGGTCTCTGACTAGGGCCATAAATGAGTCAATCACTTACCTGATAAAGGATCGATCAGCTCACGCGGGGAGAGGCGAGACTGTCACACGCTGATGTCATCATTCGATGATCCCGCTACAGGCCACGCACCTGTGCTGGTCCAAGGTGGCCGGACTCGGAGCCAGTCGATAGGTGTATTGATTATCGGTTTGATTTATAGCTGTGAACGGGGGGCTCGTAGCTTGGCAGCCGGACAGGAAGTCTGTCTGTCGGTCAGGTTGAGCTTCGTGAGTCCCGGTGTGTTTCTGCAGGTGAGCGTTACTACGAGTGACAAAGAGATGAGAGACAGCATAAAGAGGGCTCACTCTGAGCAATATATCGGGACTGAAAATTCAGGTTCAGCGTCAGTCATCCTGCTTCTTATTCAGGGACACAGGAAGCTTGTGTCAGTCTCAAGCAGTGGGCGAGGGGCGGGGCTACACTTGGACAGGTCGCCAGTCCATCACAGAGCAATGTAGAGTAAAAAAAAGCATGCATACATACCCAAGGTAAATCTAGAGTTAAAATTTTACATATCATGTATGTTTTTGGTCTGTGGGAGGAGGCTGGAGTTCTTTGAGAAAAACAACGGATGCACAGGGAGAACATGCAAACTACATGCAGAAAGGTTCTGGCCTGGTTTGGAACTCAGATACTTTTCATTGCAAGACAACAGAGTTAACAAGTGCTCCACCCTGCAGCCCAAGGTTCACTCTGTTATTTTATATTATATTGTTTACAGCTGAAGTAGGAAGTTAAGGCAAATATTGTCATGTCATTTAATATAAGCGTGTTTAAAAATGTAATACTTTTGTATGTGTAGTAATCATGTTAAAATCATGTTCAAGATTTCTTTAATTGGCTGATTTGTGTGTGAAAATAGAAAATATAGATTTTATTTAATTATAATATACTTTAAATTTAAAGATAAAAGGAAATTATTGAGTATTGATACAGTTACAACCCAGCTACAAATTAACCTGAACAGGGACAGAGGAACTGAATGAAAGAAAAGAAGATGATGGCCGGATGGATGGATGGCTTCAAGAGACTAAAAGAGATTGTAAAATAATTACAATTTTTCTCAGAGTAACACCTCTTCTAAAATTAAAGATAACTTTTGTTTTGACGCCATGTCCGGTTCAACCTCGGTCCAGCCATTACTGTCGCCATGGAAACCATGAATCATGATTTGGCTTTTAATGTACGTATATTTGTATTGCTTTTGATTGGATTATTTACCAATTGTTGTTTTTGTTCTGCTTGTTCTGCAGCTTTAAAGACGTTTTATCAGAATTAACGTAAATATTCTTTGAGTTTACAAAAAGCGTGAATCTGGATTATTTTCATCCTTAATCGAACAATGTGTCAAAATTAAGATATTTAGAGACGAGCGTTTCACCTATGACTTACGTCTCTTTACGTCATGACGTAGTCGGAAGTGTTTTAGCAACAGCTGCAGCTAGCAGCGGCTAACAGCTACTATCGGACAGACAGACAGCCAGAGAGGTAAACAGCTCACCTGTGGAGACAATCGCAGACCTCCCAGAAACAAACAAACAAATGGAACATACAAACAGCGGGGTGTTTTATTAATAATCAGCAGGTATCTGTGCTAGCTGTGGTTCGGTCCATTATTCCGTGTTTCTGAGGTGGCTCGTCGAACCGTCACTGACCCGAAACTAAAAAGATAATTTAGCTCTTGGTTCGGTTTTAGGATCCGGGTCATCAGGTCCAGAAGTCTCTGAATTAAAAACGTTTTATCATCAAACAGACAACACGAAAAAAATGTCTCATTCTGTCTCTCTGTGTCTTAGTCTGGGTCTCTGTCCATTTGTTTGTGTCACTGTCTGTCTCTCAGCGTCTCTGTCCATCTGTTTGTGTCTCTGTCAGTTTTTCCGTCTGTCTCCCACTGTCTCTCTGTCTCCCAGTGACACTCTGTTTCTCTATGTGTCTCACAATGTGTCTCTGTTTCACCACAGCTGTCTCTTTTGATGGAAAGCTCAGCAATGGGACCAGAAAGAGTCTTGCCAAGGTCTGAGGATGAGCTGGGTGAGGACGAGCGTCCTGTGGATGGAGCTCTGATGCCTGGAGTGTGGGGTGGGGGTGAGGATGGGGGAGAGATGGAGCTGGATGGAGAGGAAGAGGAGGAGGAGGAGGAGGTGAGCAGTGAAGAATATTATTATCAACCTCTGAACCAGGAGCCAGAAGGTGTGAACAGCAGCCAACAGGATGAGGAGGAGGATACAGGGGATGACAGGGGGGAGGCGTCCCACTCTGAGCAGCTGGAGCAGGTGCAGCACAGAATACAGGTGAGATCTGCTCTACAACATGTGAACACCTCATTTCTTTAGCAGGAACATGTAGGATTGAGTCTCACCTGTGTGTGTCCGCAGGTAATGGGTATGCATCTCCCTGAAGCTCCGCCTCCAGACAGCGATGAAGAAGAGGACCCGGAGGGGGCAGCAGCCCAGAGGAGCCGGGCTTCCATTCCTATGGACGCAGGTGAGATTACTGTCAACCAGGTGACTTCAGTTTGCAGCTACCATGCAGACCTATTTTAACTCCTGATCCCGTGCTTTTTAAACCTGATCTAGGGTTAGGGTTTATACACCTGACCCGGTCCAGTTTAAACTGTTTTTTAACATTTTCTCCCTTTTTCTTACCTCCTATCTGCTGACATCACATCCTGTCTTCCACAGATCACGTGGAGCTGGTGAAGACGGCGATGGCGAGTGTGGCGCTGCCGTCTCTCGGCGTGCCGTTGTGGGCTCGTGAGATCTCTGATGATCAGTGGAAGGACATGGTTCAACACACTCTCCAGAACCGACAGAGTGCTGCAGGGCTGCGACTGTCACGTCGGACCAATAGCCAGGGACCAGGACCTCAGACCTGAACGCGACCCAAAAACTGCAAACTGTTTCTGAATGCACCCTGACCACACTAATTATCAGTAACTTGTTCCTCCAGACTTCCTGCAGACCCTGAAAGACCTTGATTAAGTTGGGGTCCTTGAATGCACCATGTAGGCTTCCATTTCACAAGCTGTTTTCTCCTGAGTGACCCTGAACACTTCCTTGAAACTAAGATAAAAGCAGGAAATCAGGTCAACAGAACTACTGCTCGATACAGTTATCCATCCCTTATTATTGATTTTCTTTCATGAACAGTCTCCTTATTAAACAGTACTTTGATTTTGTTTTTTAAATGTTCAGCAGTCAAAAAGTCATCGTCAGTCTTAGTCTGCTCTGATTGGTTGACTGAGGCGTCTTGGTTCAGATCAGTTAAAGTTCTGTGAAATCAGACGTCATTGTTGATCAACTGAAATGAAATCTGTGTAAAAGAAATCAAAGGGATCAAAATGATTGATTGTATTTGGTTTTATTTGTTCTGTACATACATGAACATCTGTACAAAATCAGCTTTCATATGATGCAATGCTCATTCTAATTAAACATCTGTACATAAAGACAGGAAGCAGCTTTCACACTGTCGTGTCCCGACTCGAGTGCATGGAGCAGACCGCCATCTGGTGACCAAAGCGTCACACGCCTCTGGAACAAAACGACCCGACTCCCATCTAGGACAGAGGGGTACAGGAACCAGATCACATTTTTAAAAACATTTGCAGCAGTTTGATTGGAGAAGAAGCGATGGGGCGGGGCTACAGCAAGCAATGGAATGGTAATTTATTCTGACTGACAGCTTACGCTTTGAAGGCCACACCCACTAGACTGCTGGAAGAGCTTTGATAAACATGGAAAAAAAATCAGAAAGGTCATGTGGGTGTGGTCTATGAACAGGGGTGTGGTCACATCAGGATACATCAAAAGATGACAGGCAACTCCGCCCACCTCAGAAGAAAGAATCAAAAATAATCCAGAGACATTAAAAATTTAGTCTGAGTTGAGCGACATGACTCAGAAGTTGCTTGCAGTTGGTTAAATATGTCAGAACCACATCAGAGACTCGTATTGAGTTTCTAGATGTCAGATCAGAGCTGTAATTAACCAACCTGAATGAGATGTTTAAAAAAACGCTTGTTTTCAGATGATTTCAGGGTGTTCTGTAAATCAGATCGGTTGCTGATGGTAACAGGTCAAGCAGCCGGTTCCTTGACCCGATCAACAGGAAGTGGCTTCGTGTCGGCTCAAATCACATGGTTTATTTCTTAACTCAACTCTGCAGATGTTTTACATTCAGAAATCACTCAATTCAATTTGATCCAAAATTTAAACTACTAATTTGCAGAGGAGCTTTCTGAAAGGCCACGCCTCCTCATCCCTACAGGCTGTCGGGAGGAGGAGCAGCATTTTGATTGGACATCTACATTCACTGTCTCCTCCTCCTCGTTATCATCTGCTTATCAGAAGCTGCTGATACAAGTTGACTAATTGATTTCAGGAGGAGGAGGCGGGGCCACACACCTGCAATGCATTCAGGTGCTGCAGGACAAATTAGTTGGCAGGAGCCTGAGGGATCCACAAGGTCCCTGAGGAAGCGGATCCAGGGTCTTGCGTCATCAAACAGGAAGTTCCAATATTGACTAGAAACTGATGAGTTTCGCTACGTTTATGACACAGATGCTACCAGTTTTAAATATTTGGAGGTAAAATCTTGTTTTTACTTTCACAATAAGCATCTGTTCACCTGAAAACCCCTGCAGGAGACAGAAGCAGAAATGCTCAACCACGGTTCGATTTGTTAGGACGAGCAGCTGTCACTCAACACCTGTCACATCACAGTGATGGTGTCATCAGCATGTTTTCTCCTGAACGCACCTGAGCAACCACTGAGCTGATAAACCACAACACAAAGTCTGAAGCTGTGAGTGGTTGAATCTGCACAGTATAGGTCAACAGGGGGCGTGGCTTCAGGTCATCAGGGGTGAAGAGTACATCGTCAACAGCTGGGCTGCAGGTCATCAGTGGGAGGGGCCACATGTCGTCAGGGTCCTGCAGTAGAAAAGGCTGCTGGTGATGCATTCAGGTACTTGAAACATGCCTGTAAACGACAGCGGTGGAGTCCAGAAGAAGTGGCAGCAGTTGGAATGTAGTGGAGGGTGTGGCATGAATCTGATGTCCAATCACAGTGAAGCGCTGACACATAGTGTACTGCACGTGGACAGAACTTCTACAGTGTTCTACTTGTAATCAACCACCAGGGGGCAGA
This sequence comes from Pachypanchax playfairii, assembly GCA_006937955.1. Lineage (NCBI taxonomy): Eukaryota > Metazoa > Chordata > Actinopteri > Cyprinodontiformes > Aplocheilidae > Pachypanchax > Pachypanchax playfairii. The sequence goes on along the minus strand of SSNP01000006.1, from coordinate 2,441,162 downwards.
GCAGAGTCTCTTCTCGCCATACTGTAGGATCAGCTCCGTCCCCATCTGATCGTCATGGCAGCGATTACTTCCTCCTAGTGGAGACGGGCAGAAGGGGAGCCGAGTCTGGCTCGGGAGGGGCCGCCTCTCTCCGGTCAGAGAGCCTCCTGATTGGCTGTCAGGTACTCCTCTGCTCTCTTGTGAGCCTCCAGAGCTTTGATAGTGTAGACGTCTTGTGGCAGCTCTGATTTCCTCCTCATCAGGACTTTGTCCTTTTTCAGATCCTTCAGACCCTAAAGACACAAAAATCAAACAAAATAATGACTTAGTAAATCCAATGGTAAATCCTTTTTTTATTCTCAGATACCTGACCCATACTTGTTTTCAGGGTTTTTGGATTCTGCCTTTAGGCATAACCATGACCTTGGTTTATTAAACTAACTCATGTTCTGCTCTGACCCAAGAACAATTTGCCATTATTGTTTCTTTGTCTTCCTCGCGTGTCAGTAAAATTCCTTAAACACCATGTTGTCTCTTTCTGCTGAATTAGAGTCCTGTAGAAACCAAATCGTTACACATGAGCCAATAGTTCAGCTCAGAGTCGATGCCATAGAGACATTTTAGTTTTACAGCTAAAACACAGGCTTGATGCAGGTAAAAGCAGATGAGAAGTCAAAAAGTGATCTTCTGAAAGTTTTGGGTTTTTGTACCCACTTGATGCCTTAAATCATATTTAAATTAGTGCTTGTTGAGTCCTCCACCCAGGAGGTAAAACCCTTTAGGACTCGGTACCTGTGAGGCTTCACTCTCCACAGTTTTCTTCAGCAGCTGGATGTCTTCAGCTGTTGGAGTCTCCGTCTCCATTGAGTAAACAGCCACACTGGTGTCTCTGTACAACATGTACTAAAAAAACAAAAACACAGTAAACAGCAGCATTCACAACACAAACACACAGGTAACATTACATGCTCACCTCTTCCTGTGGGTGGAGACCAGGACGGAGGGGGTGGAGCCTGTTACTCTGAAAATAAAGGAAGATCTAGTTATTGTTACATTAATGAGATTTTTGTGTATTTCAGTCATTTAATATGTAATCTTCTGCACATTAAGATTCTCTGCTTCATAATTAATCATGAACTGATTTTAGGCATCATGTTCTGTGATTTTTAAGTCAAGTCTTCTTCTAAATGCGACTGAGATATAAAAAAACTGCAGATTTTAAATGTTTTTAAATGTCACGTTATTCTTTCAGTTACTTGTTTCTATTAATCCTTTGCTGTATCAAACTTCAACTTTTACTGCTTCACTAAATTACAGATCTGATCTGATGCAGCGTGTCCACCTATAGATCACATCTGATTCATGCTTCCTCGTTACTTTGACCAGTTGATTTTCTACACATGACGCTGTTGGTGGATGGCAGAGATGCTAACCAATCAGAGCAGTTACACATCGTGGGAGCTGATTGGCTCGGGGAAGGACAGCAGCAGATTAGCATGTTTCGCTGTGTGACGAATATTTAAAAATAACCATATAAACACGTGGCTTGTATTTTGCAGATTTTCACCAGGAAGGCAACCGCCATGATGGAGGGATCGATATATCAGTTATTGATTACAAGTTTCCAAAAGCAGCTTTCAGATTCACATCACAAAAAAACCCTGAAATGTTGTTTTCAACAGAATTCTGGTTCTTAAATGGTTATTGATCAGTCACAATCGAGAACAGACCAGAACCAACAGATCCGTCCTCCTCAAGCTAAGTCATGTGACCTGGACTGACAGCCTTGTGGAGTCAGATGTTAGCAGCTGATCTCAACTCCTTACCTGAGTCCACTGTTAGAACTCGTTAGGTTGGAATCCAGGCATCACAGGTGACGAAACTGCTGGAATGCTGAACAACCTTCAGATGGGTTGGTGTTTCTGTTTGAACTAAATGCCCGTGTTGTTTTTTTTTGTACCTGGGGGTTCTGTCGGGCCAGCTCCTCGATCTTCAGCCAGATTTCCTCCCGTTCCTTCAGCTTGTACTTCTCTCTGCAGCACAAGCACACAGAAACCTTGAACCCGGTGTTATTGTGTTCATACCTGACCTCAGTCATGGTGTCGACACGTATTGTTGTCTTTCTCTAACTGCTGGTGTTTTTTAAATGATCCAGTGTTTTTCGTTGTCCTGTGTCTGTTGTTGCATTCTTTCGATGTTGTGTGTGTTTGTGTTTGGCAGTATTTACTTTTGTTTTTCAGCCTTGTACTGCTGTGTGCAGTCATCAAACAGTTTCTGGTTCATCTCCATGAAGAGCTTCAGAGCATTGTAGATCAGACCGTGGATGGTCCTGAGGAAGAGGAAGACATCACGTCATGAACACAAACTGCAGATCTGGACACATTAAGATCATACAAGTGTTTATTGTCATGCAAAATAACTTCACTGCAGAGTTTAAGCTGTCAGAAACTCCTGATCTGATTCTCATTTTGTTAAATTTGATCTTCCACCATTCAGATTCTGTTCTAATCTTTCAAAATGGTTCTTGTTAGTAAAATCTCCAGAAATACAGACTTCAGAAAAGGAGAAGCAAAGACACTCTGGTTCTAATGATAGTGTGTGTCAGGTGAGTGTTACTTGTTCCAGTGGCTCTTGGAATTCTTGTACAGAGCAGGAAACATGATGGGGAGGATCTTTGCAGCGTTGTCACTGATCAGACTCATGATGTACTCATTGTTCCAGTAATACAGAGCTCTTTCTGCCACCTGAACACAAAGCATTCATTAACATTTCCCCCTCAGACTGTTGAACTGGTCTGGTTCTAGTTTATGGTTCTGGTTCCGCTACCTGGAAGTGAGGGCTGGACACACACTTGGCGAGCTGTCTGAAGAGCGGCTCCTGAACTTTTACAAACTCTGAAGGCTCGATGACGTCCAGAATCTCTTCCAGTTCATTCAGGAACATCACCTCCTTCGGGCTGTGAGTCTTGGGCCAGAACTTCAGCAGACCCATGATGACCTGCAGGGGAGAGACGTGTTTACATGTTATCTACATGATGGTTCAGCTGTTGGTCTAACAGCTCAGTGCCTCAGCAGACAAACTGATCACCTGATTGATCCATCATGAATTATGTTAACAATTTCACTGTGGTTTAGGATCAGTTTCTGTTACCATGGAAACCAATCACAGCCCACCACCCTTACCCAGTGTCATAATGGAAACGGTGTTAGTCGTGTACTCACAGGTTCTGTCAGGCTGCTGTCCTTCTCCAGGAACTGAACCACACAGTAGGCCAGCTGCAGACACACACCAGTCAGAAACACAACTCGATAACACAAACAACACAAACAACAAGTGGACCACTCACCTGAGGGTGGTACACGCTAAGAGACTTGACTTTATGTAGCGGCAGCAGAACTCGGATCAGAAACATCTTATGTTCTTCTTTCAGTGGCAGAGCGAAGCCGTTAATGATGCTGAAAACACAGAGTCAAACAAGTTAAAGTTTGTTTCACAGTTCAGAGGTCACAATGCTTCACAGTTCAGAGGTCACAGCGTCTCACAGTTCAGAGGTCACAGCGTCTCACAGTTCAGAGGTCACAGCGTCTCACAGTTCAGAGGTCACAGCGTCTCACAGTTCAGAGGTCACAGCGTCTCACAGTTCAGAGGTCACAGTTTAGAGTGTTACCTGCCCAGGATCTCCAGCAGTTCAGCGATGCCGTTGTGATGTTCCGTCTCATAGATAAACCTACAGAACAAACACAAGTGAGTCACAGAACCTGGGAGACCTGATTCAACTGCTGTAAAAGACCCGGTTCCTCCCTCTTTCTCAGGTGTCTTGTCTCACCTGTAGAAGATGTTGTTGACCTGTCGGCGGATGTAGGCTCGGAGGCCAAGGAACTTTCCGTAGATTCGATGGAGGATGGTTTTGAGAAAATCTCTCTCTCTGGGGTCCTCGCTGTCAAACAGCTCCAGGAGCTGGAAGACAGGTGAGACACAGTCAGAGCTTCACCTGTCTCACCTGGTTCACCTGGAGTCAGTCAGACAGGTAACATCTTACCAACAGAACAAACTTTTGGTCAATGTATTTCTTAGCGGTGTTTGGTTGGAAGTCTGGAGATTCCAGGAAGCGAAGAAAAAACTCGTACACCAGCTGTGGACACAAACAAACACCTGGTTCAGATCTGCTTCTCACAGTTCTTTCTGTTCTGATTCTGGGTTTCCTCCAATATTTCTCATAAACAGAACTCTCACTATTTGGATCAAATCATTATAAAGATCAAATTATGTTTCGTTAATATTCTAATCATCCATAAAAGCTCCTGAAGGTCCGACAGGAGTCAGACTGCCCTCCGTACATGAGTGATGTTCTACGGTTCTGATATTAAAAACATCTGGTTAAATGTGGCGTTCAGTATTTGGACCCTGGATGACGTACCTGCAGGTGGGGCCAGGCAGCTTCCAGTGTCGGTTCATCCTCCTCAGGGTCAAACTCTGCCCCGGTTGGGTTTGAGGATGGAGGAAGGGTCCGAAATATGTTGACAGAAAACTGGGATGACACAAAAAAAGCCGTTACTAAAGTAAATGTCCACATTATTATTAGTTCTGGTCTCGTTCTCCTCTTTCAATACATTGTCTCACCATGATGACGGCCTCGGGGTAGATAGACTCAGTCACAACTTCGCTGTTGTGCGTGATGTACTCCACCATCTCATTGAGCCCCGCCCTCTTCACTTCTTTGTACTTCAAGTCACTGAGTGGGTCACTGACAAAATCGAAAAGGACGCAGCACTGACGCAGCTTCTGGATAAAAAGCTCCTCGCGTTCCACGAGCGGAGCATCTGAGAACCACAGGAGAGTGAGGCTCAGCTCAGTTCTGGCGTTTCATCAGAAGGAGCTGCACTGATGACTAACAGCTACTGACTAAAGAGCAGAACTTCACACCTACAAGTTTCCTGCTTGTATCAGGGTTGAGTTAGGTGAATATCAGGATTAGTTTGGATCTGATTACCTTTCAGAGCAGGCAGTTTCTGCAGCTCTCTGTTCTTGGTAAGGCTGAAGCGAGACGAGCTCTGGCGGCGCTCCTTCTTCACCAGCTGAGGACCTCCAGAGTATTTGATCTTGTTGAGTTGGGTTGGAGGCGGCGTGCTATTACTGGGACGTTTGCTGCCACTCTGCTGCTGCTGCGACTGAAAACACACACAGGATGGGTGATTGTATGATTTGATGCTTCCTCCCTCTGGCAGGTGTGTCAGAACTCTGCAGACCAGGACTAACAGGCACCGGAACAGTTTTTTTCCCACAGCGGTCACTTAAACAGTTAAACCGGCTGCATGATCAGCATCTGCAGCTCATCTTATGCTCATTACGAGTTAATAAGTCGCTTCTTCAGTCTGATTTTCTTATATTTATTCTTTGTTTGCACGACAGAGACACAATCTTTCAGAAGTAAATTCCTTGTATGTCCTCATACTTGGCGAATAAAATTGATTCTGATATTATTGCTGATCAATTATCTGAACAATCAGTTTTGGTGGTTTAAGCAAAAGTGAAACTTAATTAGTTGCATTAACCAACAGATTTCCTTAAATAAATAGTTTTTCAGGCTATATTGGTTTTGTGTCAGTTAAAAAGTTGCCTGTTGGGCAGCTGTTTTGGTCACATGGTGGTTACCTGTGCACAGGTAAAGCAGTGACTCTCACAGCTGTGAACAGTCCAGCAAGTAATGTTCAGATCTCATGATTCTGATACAAAGAGATCTGTGACAAACTCAGTTAGTCCAATTGTCTCGGAACAGTTCAAACAGGTTTCTGTTTCTTTCAGTGAAAACCCGTTTGTCACATCAATCATGAAGCAGGACGGGTGACAGAACGCTGTGGCTCACCTCGTCAGAGTTCTCCGATGCGACATCCTTCCCGCCGCCACTGCTGTTTTTCGTGCTGTTTTTGCCTGATTTATTTGTTTCCTGTAAAAAAAATACGAACAAACAAAAAAGCTGAAGTATTGAAATATTTCAAACAAAGAAATTGTTCTGTTTGATGTAGACCCCAGAGAGTTCTGGCTAAAAGTGAGCTCTAAAGAACTGGTTCGGAATTAGGATCCTTCATTTTCTCAGTGATATTTAGTAACACTGAGGAACATCAGCAGCACCTGAACAAACAAGGGAAACAGAAACTTTTCATCTGGTTCTCAGGTTGGGTGCCTTCTGAGAACAAAACTTCACAAAGAACCATCTGGGCTGCAGCAAATTGCAGGTTCTTCATCCCAGGAACCAATCTGTCCAGTCTCACAGAGGCTCGAGATGCTCAGACTTGGATTAGATGGTGGTGACAGAGATGGGGGAGAACATTGAGCTGATTAAAACAGGAGTGAATCAAATCTGAGGAAAGTCATTTGGTTCTGAGCTACCAAATTATCTTCCAGTGAATAAAACCACAGAATGAGAACAGAACCACAGAGAAACTTAAGACTGTATTTCCTGTCATCAACTCCTGCTGAAACCAATAATAATGTGACTCAGTTCCAGTCTGAAGATCTGAGAAGATCTCTGAACAGGTTCCAAACTAAGTTCCTCACAGACTGATGGGATTTGCTGGTTCCTGAGAAGAACATCATGGAACATTCAATAAATCAGTGTGTAAAGAAACAGGTCAGAACAAGACAGTACTGATCACTGATCCGTCAGACAGACCTGCATCCAGAACCCACACTGATCAACAGAACCGCATGAACAGGGTGGTCTTCCAAAGAGTCGCAAACCTTTTCTGACAAAAAGAAAAGTCTGGTCCGCACATGATCAGCTGAGATGAGTCTACAGACAGAATCTGATTGATCTACAAAGACCCTGCTGCCAGTGACACCACCGGATCCAGAACAGTTCTTTAATAATGTTTGATCCGGTTCAGACTCTTTTCAGCTGGGGTCGTTTCTTCTGAAATCCCTGGTCAATCATCAGAGGCATCTGACAGGACCCATCTCATCGATGCC